>BMAU01020268.1:0-244937 GCA_019973935.1 Trichonephila clavipes | reverse complement strand
CTGACAGTGTGTTAGCATATGAATTCTAGAAAGAAGGTTAAGGAAGGTATTTTTGAAATTGAAATAAAAAAAATGATAAAACTGAAGAATATATTATATTAGAAGGTAAAAAAGGAAGTTTTTCAGTGGTGAAAAAGAAAGAAAAGGTAAATAAAGATGAAATATAGATGTAGTAAAAAATAGAACGAGAGGAAAATCACAAAAACAAAAACTATGTCCTGAAATTCTCGAATACATCCGAGACGCATTCTGATAATGGGTGCACACATTATCAGAATGAAGTCGTAAGATATTTAGGAAACAAAAGACATTGGAGAAAATTTTGAGCTAAAAGGATTTTGGAATGTTATGAGGATGTGTTTGCTAAAGATAAATATGATGTTGGAACTATAAGAATAGAACCACAGAGAGTAAGACTAACGTCAGATTTACCTATACAATTACGCGCATATAAAAGGACACCAAAACAACAGGAAGAAATTGATAGTAAAATTAATGAATTATTAATGGCTGGGATTATGACAAAAAGTTCATCTCTATATCCTGCACCAGTATCACTTGCTTATAAAAAGGATGAACAGTAAAAGAGCAGATAGTGTATTGATTTTAGGAAACTAAACTAAATCACTAAATCAGGTGCTGAAGCCCTTTCTTTAATTGAAACACTTATTGATAAATTAGCTCAAAGTAATTATTTTTCAAAATTAGACATGGCTTCTGGTTATTGGCACATACCAATGCATCCAGACGATACGGAGAAACCCGCTTTTGTTACCAATAGTGGATTATATGAACGGCTAAAACTACCATTTGGTTGGCGCAATGCACCCAATATTTTCCAAAGAACGATACGTCGAATCCTCACTAAACATAAAATTAAATTTGCTGCAAATTGTTTTAAAGACATCATAATATTTTCCGAAAATTATACAGATCACTTAGAACATATCAAACAAATTTTCACCATTTGAATAATAGAAAATATTAAATTAAAATCATCTATGTGTTCTTTTTTTGCAAACTAAATTTCAGTTTTTAGGATACGAAATTTCTAAAGGCAATGTCACTCCAGATAACAACAATATTGAGGTAATTAAAAATTTAAAACAACCGACTGATGTAAAATCTTTACAAAGGTTTCTAGGTTCTATTAACGTATTACCATAGGTTTATAGATAAATATGCCATGATTAAGCATCCTTTGAACCAATTATTAAAGAAAGAAATTTCATGGAAGTGGACAAATGAATGCCAAGAATCTTTTGAATTTTTAAAACAAGCTTTGATTTGTAAACCCATACTGAAAATGTTTAAGCCGAGAAATGAATGTCAACTTCTTGTTAATGCCAGTTTAACTGGAGTAGGAGCGGTTTTAAAGCAACTGGATATCAGGGGTGATTTGCACCCGGTAGCATTCCACTCACGCTCATTAAGGAATTACGAAAAAATTATTGACTACGGAGCTGGAGTGGTCTTACATAGTAGACTCTTTAAATAAATTTCACCATTATCTTTTGGACAAAAATTTACTATAAATACGGACCATGCAGCCCTAGTCTAGCTCAAAAACGTAAAAAACTTAGAAGAAAAATTGTTCCACTGGTCCATACAATTAAGAGTATGATATTAAATATACAATAGGTACCACAAATTACGAAGTAGATATGCGTTCTAGAGATATAACAGAGAAAAACCCAAAAAGTGAATGTGTGGCAACAAAAACCACGTTTCTCACCTATTGCAGTAGGTAGAAATAAAAGAGGCTGAAAAAAGAAATAATTTAAAAGGAAACTTTATTGAAATTAATAATGTCTATATATCCATAAGAGAAATTTTACTAAAAATAGCAGTTCCCTATTCCTTAAGGTACAAATTACTTAAAAGTGCTCATGGAAACTTTGGTCATCCCGGAGATTCAAAAAACAAAATAATTAATCACTTCTGCTTACTATTGGCAAAATATAACTGGAGGACATTACTAATTTTATCAAACATTGCCACACATGTCATCAGCAAGCTTAATAAAGAACCACGACAAAAAAGCTTTGTCTATGCAGGCCATGCCTCCCCTGTTGATGAATCATTCCACTTAATTGCGATAGATAGTGAAGTATTCTAAGATAGAAATGTGGCTTTACCTCTTTCCTCATTTTAAAATATCTTAAACATAATAACCTTAAACATTTATTAACTGCAGCTCATATGACCAGAGACTAATAGTAAAGTTGAGAGGTTGGGTCAAAGAATAGCTCACATCGTTTAAGATGTACATAGTTAATGAACTTTCAAAAAATGTCCCCTATCAAATTGTTAAAAGATGTAACCCGAGAATATAATTTAACACCCTTCATTCGGTAACTAAATTCCCACCAGCATATTTGATGTATGGCACACTACCTTTCAAAATCCTTGAGGAAAAATTTACCCTCCAGTTGAGGAGGCTAGGAAAATAACAGTGAGAGAGCGAAAGTTTACCATGAAACATTATGATGCTAAATTTGTTGACGTAGAGTTTAGTCCTGTGATTTGGTTATTTATGAAGAGTTCAAATATCCAAATACTAGGAAACTATCTCCAACATTTGGTGGCCTATATAAAAATTCTCAGAAAAATTTCTGATGTCAATTACGAAATAAATAAAACAAATGCTCATAAAAAAGAAGTCAGAAAACGTGTTTAAATTTACGAAGGTAGAAGGTATGCACCTAACATTTAAAGTTAAATCATGAAGAAGTTGCATAGAGCATGTTTTGAAATATGATGATAGCGTATAGTGCCGTATTGCATATAGTGCTGATTAAATTTGTGTTAATATATTTACAAAACACATATTTCCAAGACTGAGATGACTATGTTCCGCAACGTAATAATTCTGTTAATCATCATTGTATAAACTCCAGATAATCTATCGTCTAGGTGCATAGCAGTTATTGTTAAGAAAATGGGAAAAACTAGTTTGTAAAATTGTTGCAATAACTACGTAAAGCTGTAACGTCGAAAAAGAACTATCAATAAACAAATCTTTTACAGCTTAATATACAAATAAAAGCAAACTTTATTTGCTAACAATTTGTAAACAAAGTAATATAAATCCAGATTAAATGCCAAGCCGGTGTGGTCAGTTCATCTACTCATGCTCAACGCCACCGGCGTTCATCGTCTTTTTCACTCTCTCTCGGGATTTTAGATTTTTTTCTCCGGTCTTTTTCTTTCTCTCTCTCTCCGGCCTCTTCTCTCACTACTCTCTCTCCAGGTTTTTTCCGGTCTTTCTCCTCGTGTCCCTCAAAAAACAACCCTTTAAACAACAACAGGGGTGTGTTCACAACACGCCCCTCGCTCCTTCTTATTCGCAGGTCAACAAAGTCTCTCTTGACTCCTCGTCCTATTGGCGCATAACACGCCAAAAACACACCTCGAACTGTCTGTCCAAGGCGCCATAGTTCCTTGTCCACAGCTGGACACACTGGCCCATCACGCCACCTGTTCCTAGTATCCCCTTCATACAACACTAGAAAAAAAGACAACATGGTTATTTTAAGATAGGCTTCGCCTATCCCAATGGGGGCGCCGCAGGAACTTCTTAAGTCCATTATGGCGACCCGTCAGTCTCTCTTCACTCCCGAGTTCAGACAATAAACAATGGCCCCTTGGCCACGTGCACCGGTCATTCCACAGCTGGTTGATCGTAAAACATCAGGGACAATCTATGGGTGAGGCACTTTGTCCGTGACCAGCTGATGAAACCATAAAACCTATTGTGAATCGGAAGATGGAATTTACCCCCATCGAAGATGTCACAGTGCATAATAGAAAATATGTTGTATTGTTTTTTATGTTAAATACTCTTGAAAAAATTGCATGACTTTATATGATATGTAATTTTGAAAAAAATGTTATATTATATATATATATATATATATATATATATATAGTTGAGTATGTAGCATTTTATGCTAATCTAGACACTAGAGAAAGTTCTGCTTTTTTTGTGAACGGAAGAGCTAGCGAATGGGGGATACTTAATTTTAAACTGGTTCAGTGGAGTTTTTTTAAAAGGGGGGGATGTAATAAAAAATAGATATATTTGTAAACTTTAACTAGGATGATGCAAAATCAATGTATTTCGTCACCTTTTCCCCTCCTGACACTAATTCCTCCCTATAGACTTAGTGTCCCCTTTGTCTAGGGGGATAGAACCAGTAGAATTCTAGAAAGTCCCATAAATCACGGCTTTTGGGGTATTTCACTGTTCGCTATCTCTTCCGATTTTCCCATATAAATATCGTTGTTTCCCTAAGTCGATGTTCTTATGCCTGAAAAAATCATTGTAACACGTCGCTTCAGTGTTCTTCCTACGAACAAAACTCCGTAATTTCAATAAAGACTTTGAACCCATAGCTGTAAGTTTCGTTACTGGGTCTTTTGAAATATGTCATATATAATATCTAAAAATATAGAAAGACAAATGCTATTTAGGGAAAGTGTGAAAAAATGTCCTGATAAAGCTATAATATACACTCATAACCGTAAATTAAGAATAACTCAGAATCAACGCAAATCCAGCTCTAGAGTAAATATTTCACTAATAGAATTATCACGTACACCTGTTCAAGAATGATACGCACAAATTGTAAGAAACCCCCAGATGACGCAGATAGTGCGTCACAATGACAAGAGTAAGAGAATGGTATAAAGGAGATGGTGGCAAAGAAGTAAAATTGCGAACAAGCGTTCCGTAAGCCATTCAGTGCCATAACCAAATAGCTAGGTTACCAGACATTACAAGTGGTGGTTGTTTTCTTTTCTTTTTTTTTTGTGGTAGTATTATCAGCCATTTGGAATGTGGACGCATTACGAAGGAAGTATCCGAGGAACATGAATTTCCAAAAGCTTCGTCTCTAGACTGTGGCAACAATACCAAGAGAGGATGGTAATGTGGGTAGACATAACAGCACAGGTTGCCTCTGAGTTACAATGCCGAGTGAGGACAGTGTTTGTCAGTTACTGCCAAAAGAAACAGACAGAGTACAGTATCCGTAACTGTCTCGACAGCTATCTGCAGCCATGAAATGACAGTTTCATTACAAAACGTGTAGAAACTTTTGTAACATATTGATCTACATGTTCGAAGGCTTGTCAGATGTGTACGCTCGTGCCAATTCACTGTCATCAGAGGTTAGCCTATGAGAGAAAAAATAGTGTGCGGGGAGGCGGTATATGCGTCTGGCGCCATCACACATGAATTCTTTCATTGAACATTGAAATCTCTCTAGATTCAATTTGGTTTATTTGGCATCATTGCCATCCCTTACAATCAGTGCCGCACACAAGGGGGTCCTGGGAGTCCGGACCCCCAAGCCCTTGATTTTTTTCCAATTGATTATAATTCTAAGTATATAGTACGTAAAATTTAATTAATTACTTGTTATTAATGATTAGTTTTATTAATTAATGCTAAATATTTATTCAATAATTAGTTTTTTACTGTGTTTTGTTCCCGAAAATCAACAAAATCAAAAGGAGCAAGATACAAGAAATGTGAACTTTCGATCCCCCCTTGAAAAATTTCTATGTGCGCTACTGCTTACGATCTATGTCTCTCGAAATGTATTGAAGATTTAAAACATTTTAATTAATTGATTTAAACTAATTTAAAGCTATTTCACACACACATATATATATATATATATATATATAGTGGGCTGAGAATTGGTGTTTTACCATTGCAGACCTAGTACATCCCTTGGGAGCTGGTATCTCTTTTTAGTGTGGCGTCAATAGGCGGATTCTAATCACCGCAAGTAATTTTGACACCCAGTTTTCTCGACAGAGGAAGACACCTGACCTCTGACGATACGAATCTGCACTAGAATTTAATTTTGCCGAGAACACCCAAACCAAACAGACTCTGTAGAGATCTTTTACATGCCGTATAATCATGCGACATGACCGCTGTCGATTTTCTGCAGCATGGTATTTACTCCACCGGCTTTAGACGGCGTTGAACCTGCAACCTTAGGTGCAGAAGATCAGCGACAAGCCGACCACGCCACCCAGTCGGCTTTTTAATACTTATAAAATATCCCTTTATACAGTATTTTTCTTCTCTACAGCTCAATAGTACAGGAAAATGCAGAAGAAAATGGACTAACTTTTTATGAAACTATGTTTAACCCTTCAACCCTGGTTCCTATAAGGCTGGGAATTTTATATTACATTTCTGTGACTATGCATAACATGACCTAATGCAAAAAAAGTAAAAAAAGAACGATTTCGTTTAGTAAATTGTTCTGTGAAATATTTATTTAAAACTTAATCGTGGCCATAATAACGAGAATTTTATGAATCGTGTTTTAAAACATTCGATTTATGCAATACATTTTCTGTGCGACTATTACAATAATAGCAATTACGTTCCTGTATTTTATAGTAAATCTTATAGAAAATTTTGTGAATCGTTTGGGGGAACTTTTAAAACGTAACCATGATAGTTTTTTTCTTACTTTTTTTCTCCCATTTTAAACTTTTGGATGAAAATGGAAAGTATAATTTAGTTGAAATGCTTCATGTAAAGAATCTGTAAGGGTAAATAATATATGAAGGTCTCATTGTAAAAGAAATCATGACTTTATTAATAAACTCATTAATTTTTTTAATAAATGTAAAGTATACTACATGGTAATATTTAAAACATTACTATCCAAAATAATATTCTTCAAAAACATTTTGGAAGGAACAAATTCGACATATTCTCTGCAAAGAGATACATTTTTAGTACACTTGAATTTATGTAATCGACAAATTGATTTCCATTATTCATCTTTAAAATTTAAAAGTTTTTTTGTCATTTCTAAATTTTAAATAGGTTTGTCGTGTATAAACTTTTAATATCTTTCTGTTATTTTTAAGTTGGCAAAGAAAGCAAAAAAGAAAAAAAATCGTTCTAGAAGTACTGATTATATTGATTAAAGAACGCATATATAGTTCCCCCCTTAGAGTAAAATTCAAATATTGTTTGTTCTGAACAAAGAATGAAAAAATAAAATAATCAAATATTTTTCCTTCGTGAGCTTGAAAAATCGAATTTATATTTTAGGAGAAACTACAATTTATAGAGCGGAAGAGAATTTCTTTTTGTTTAGTGTGCTTCGAACACTCTGTAATTATAATTATTGCTAAACGCGAAGAAAGCAGGGGGAAAAAATGTTTACCAGCAATTAAACGCAAAATCAAAGTCACGCTATATTCAACTACCACTCCCATTATCCAGGATTTTTCAGGTTTTCGTCAAATAAAACTCTGAAGAAAGGGGTAAATGTTTATACACATACATTGGGCTATTATTTATAAAAATGGATTTTTTTAAAAAAATTGGATGAAATTAATGTTTTGTAAATGGGGAGTGGAATGTTGTGGACAAACTCAATTTTAATTAGAAAAAGTAAAATAAAAAATGGCCCTCTTTCGATAATTTTAGGAATCCTTACTAATATTATAAAAGTGAAAGTTTGTGTGGATGTTTTTTACTCTTCCACGCAAAAACAACTGAATGAATTTTAATGAAACTTTACAATAATATAGCTTATATATCAGAACAACACATAGGCTAAAATTTATAAAGATATTGTGTGAAGTGTCCAAAAGATAACGATAGTTGTCACGAAAGTAGGAAATATTCTGCCACCTGCAAAAAAGCCTGCGAAAACATATATCTAAAATTTATGTGTGATTGCACTTTGTTTTGTCTACGCCAGGAGCCAAGAACTGCGAAAGATTGAACAGGTGGAGTGTGAGGCTGATTACAATGTGAACATAAAATAAATACAACAAAAAGTAATATTAACGCATTATACTTCCAGATATAAATTATTTATACTATTTTACGCGTTCATTAGACAAAATTTGTAACAATGCGCTACTTTTTCAGAGCAGAGATGAGCTTAGGAAGGTGTTTTCAAAACTCGACCCACAAGAGAGTTACGGGGAGTTATAGGTAAAAAAAAAAATCCTTTTTATCAGCTATTAGATCTACAGACTTAAAATTTAACAAACAGGGGTTTTTTTTTGTTGTTGTTGTTCAGCTCAGATATGCAAAAAGGGTTTTTTTGTTTGTTTAATTTGCAATTCACGTAAAATTAATTCATTCAAAACTTCTTTTTCCTTCAATCTGTATTGTTTAATTTTTCAATTCACCCATGCGAAGAACGGGAATAACAGCTAGTTATATAATAAAAGATCGTGTACATTGCGGTAGTAGTTTTTAAGAGGACTTGCAAGAGAAAATATGTAATGAGCATTAAATTGCATGGTATGATATAATTTAACCATTTTAATCTTAAATTAGGATTTCTTACTTTGCTTGCAAGTTCTTTGAAAGAGTGAGAGTTAAATTAACGTCTCACTGTAAAACAACTCGAGGGTTATTGGCGATGGACCTCGCAATTTTAAACCTCGGGCAAGTGACTAGGATGACACCTGAGCTGTCACCTCCATCTCCTAACTATCACACCACACCAACGGGAGGAGCCTCGACATATTTAAGGTGCATCGCCCCTCTACACACTGGATCTTGGGTAGTACCTGGACACGACTAAGACATCAAGTTTATGACCCAAAGCACTAGGCTACGGCTATATGCAAGGTTCTTATCCTTCTGTAGAAGATTGTGCTTTGTGACTTATAAACGAAGTACGATGTGCAATTATAAAGTACTGTGATTAAGTTATATACAAAAAGAAATATTGTAAGAAGCTAAGTCTTTCTTCAATAAATTCTGCGAAACGCAAAGTTAGTTCTTCGTGAAATTCTTGGAAAATGCAAAATTATCTTCAGCTAAAAAGTATTTCAGATTTTCTTGCATGCTAATGTATTTGTAAAAATCAGAAAAATAAAATTTTGTTTATCATGCTTTGAGACATTATTTCATCAGCATATATGAATGAGGTATTACTCACAAAAATTTTAATCATGTAATAAATATTTTGTATGGAAGTATTAGAGAAATAGTCTTAAATCAACATTGTTCTTAATTGGAAAATTTAAATTTTTCAAACTGTTAAAGAAATGAGTTTATAAAATAAACAAAAGTACAAAAATTGAAAACGAGTTCTTTAAGCATAGAATTTATAGGAAAATGTTTATTAAATTTTATACAAATCGAATAGTACTTGTTACAATGCTTGCCTTTTTTTAAGAAAAAATTAACGAAAAATGCGTACAATTTTTTTTATTTAGAACATTTATAAAATAATTTGTATTAAATATTATATTTTTGCTAATGCCACCTGTATCGGCAGTGCCAGACCTAGGTCCATGAATTTCATTGTGGCAAAGGAATAGTTTCTTATGCCTATCATTAGCCGTAGCTCTTAGCACCATGTTGCTCGGTAGAACGCCCTGGGGATTAGTCAGAGGCCTCACTCCTTTCTTCCCCTTCCACCCAGCATACGACATACGACACATCTCATCCAAGGAGCTTGAGGAGGCATGAATTTCCATGAAATTGTACGTAATTGTTCTAAACTCTTCCATTTTTCTACCTTCAATTCCTGTAAAATCATTAACCTTTACAATCGGGGCCGTTATTCGAGTAAATGGCGGATGGTCTGCCTTGGCATTTATAAACCTCCTTAAACCAAGCAAGAAGCTTTCCGTCGAAACGATGGTTAACAATTCAAGATTGTGGACCGCAGAGTTTATTATCAAAACCCTACTCTTCACCCAATTCTTAAAAATGGGAGGTGCTGCCAGGTCGAATCCTATATTTTCGAAAACAGTAGCATCTCTCTCACCTGGTGTTGAGGTAAGACACCCTCTGATCAGTGGCGTAACGCACACCCCGCAGCCCGCATTGCGAGAGTTCCCAGGATTCTAGGGGTCCCAAAGGCTGTTAGATCTGGCTTGGGGCCCCAAACCTGACTTTGCAGGAGGAGAGGTGGCTGATACTCTCCGTTACTCCAATGCTTCTGATACTGACATAGGTTTAGCGATGAATCTCTAGCGAATAGGGCTAATCAATAACTTCTTTCATAGTTTTCCTTCCTTTCAGAAACCAATAATGTTTACTGAGTTTGTACTAGAGCTTCTGAACTCCAGCATGGTCTAAATACCCCGTGCTTATTAAAAAAAAAAGAGTTTTGAAAGCTGGAGGATTGGAGAGATGCATAAAACGTAAACGGTAGTCTTGTCTAGCATTTGATGATTTCGATGCATCACGAAAACTTTAAATGACAGGTTTGCATCTTTAAGGTTAAAATTCGATAATCTTCGCGAAATCTTGATGTGTTGTATCTCTATAACTTATTTTGTACACGTTTCAAATATTTTTACGATGTCTGTTGGTAATTCGGAGTCCCATGAAGCTTCTATGTCTTTGTCCCAACACTCTTGTATAAGTAATTTGAGGATGAGGATGATAGGACATGTGAATCCTGTCGGGCCAAAAATTCGATAAACCAAGGGAAAAGATTCTTCTTTTTGAGACTTCTTTCGATCTTGTTTCTCTGTAAGAGAGGGAGATGGTATCTTCTTTCACATTCCACATAAAACTTAGATTTCTTGGTGGCCGGATTCCTGTTAGTTATGTCTGCAGTAGAAATTGGGTTCTATATCCCTCCACGTAAGTCGAATTCGCCTGATTCCAATAATTCTGTGGAATTTTGTTGAAAAGACTGGAGTTCTTCGTATGAATTGACACTCGTCATAGAATTTCACATAATTCCTTACATCACTAATAATTTTTTTCCAATAATATTGTAGTGATATTAGCTACACCAGAATGGCCAAATTTTTCATGGGTAGTTTTCATTAATTTCACTCTTGGATACATAAGAAAAGTAGTTCAATTATTTTAGCTAAAGATTGTTTTTTTACAACAGAAATATGATCTCACCTTAAACATTTAGGGGCTAATATATTTTCTTAATTTTGAAAATGAATTATTTCATTGATATCTATATATATATTAAAGTTCTGAGAGGGTGTATTAATTGAAGGATAAGCAATAAGATCCATTGCTAGCATCAGCTTCAATATTATCCATACATATAAATAAAAATCAAGTGTCTGTTTGTAATTTGAAATTAACAGCTTTTTACTAAATGCATTTAAAAGTATTTACGGTACTTAGATGAAAAAATCAATTTTTAAAATTTTTGTCTTTCTGTGTCTGTCTGTCTATCTATCTGTCTGTTTGTTCCAACTAATCTCTGAAACGGCTGGACCAATTTTGACGAAACTTTCACTGTGAGATAGCTATTATAGAAAAAAAATTAGAGTTCCGAGAAAATAAAATTAAAACCAATGAAATAGTGAGCAATATCCGATACAAATAAGGATTGTTTATTTCAATAGGGTCTATTTTTATTGAATAGAGATTATTTTTATTTAATAGGGATTATTTTATTTCGCGAGCCTTCTGTCTCAAGGATTGCTAGCAGTTATATCAAACTTTTTTCTTCGATTAGGTTGCTGCCATTCGTGACATTTCCCGTTCATGTCTTGATCCTAATGATTTTACAGTCCTTAACTGCATTGTCAAAGGTCATGCGTCCCTTCCCCCCTTCCTTGCGGCTTCGTTTGTGTTCGCGTTTCACCCTACTTGCTACTTGGACCTATTTTGATCCTAAAGATTTTAGTCCTCACCCCATCGACAGTATCGAAGGTCATGCGTCCCTTTCACCCCTTGCTCAACAAAAAGCAAAGAAAAAAAAACAAAAAAGAAACATAGATTCACAAAGTAGAAGAAAAGTTTTCGTAATTTCTGCGAAGTGAATAAATACTTTTTTGTGTTAAATTCCACGTGGACGAAGTCGCGAGTATCAGATATTTAGCATAAAAATAATGTATCAGAAAGTAATATTAAGGTATTACACATCCAGATTAAAATTATTTACACTATTTTTAGTGTTTATTACACAAAATTTGTAACAATATGTTACTTTTGCTGAGCAGGTAGGTGTTTTCAAAAATCGACTCACAAGAAAGTTACGGGGCGTCATAAATAATAACAATAATAAAAAAAATCAGCAATTATATCTAAAGACTTAAAATTTAGCCAACATGGTTTTTTTATTCAGCTGAGTTATGTAAAAAGCTTTTTTTTGTTTAATTTATACAATTCAAGTAAAATTAACTATTAAAAACTCCTTTATCCTTCAGTCTGTATTTTTTAATTTTTAAATTCACCCGTGCGAAGAACGGATATACCAGCTAGTATATATATATATATATAATGTACTACCTTTTTAACATATTATAACAAAATCATACACATAAACTTTTAAAGACTGTGCAGTGAAGTTAGCAATGGATTTCATCTAAACTAACAATTATTGCTGAGCATTCTAATTCAGTTATTTTGTGTAATTAATTTCATAATTTCTCAGTCGCCTTGAATAGAAGGCAATCGGATTCTGACTACCATTGGGTGTTTCTTGCTTGAGGACACATGAAATCGAATTTTCGATGCTTCTACATAAAGAGGATAAGGATAATTTTTTTTTTTGGATTGAATATGGCTAAAATGAGCTTTGAAATTAAGTTATCTTAATTTTTTTGAAAAGACTGTTGGCATTCTGGGGTCCAATTACATTTTTGATTCTTTTTAAGAAGATTATTTAGTGGCATTCTTAATTACAATGAGGGAATTTTTGTAAATCTTTGCATTTTTCTAGGGGGTAAGAGTATTTTTAATTATTTCTGCATTTGTATTGTTTGGACTGTATGATTCTTGTTTTACTTCATATTCCAAGAAATCAATTGTATCTTTACCAAATTTATATCTTGAGAATTTTAATTTAGAATTTTCTATTTCAAAAATTTTAAAAAAAATTTTCAAACTATTTTGCATGTTATTCCCCACAGATTCTGAAAATACTATTATATCGTTAAAGTAATTTAATAGAAATGTTATTTGGTATTTATTTCGAATTTGTTGAATAGCTCTTTGAAAAATAGCTGGTGAATTTTTATATCCAAAAAGGCAAGCGAATAAATTGAAAAAACCCTTAATTTGATGTAAATGCCAGTTTTTCAGATTCATTATCATCCATTTTAATGTACCAATAGCCTGCGCAATGATCAATCGTTGAGAAACATTTTACAAGTGTTAATTTGTCTAAAACTGCATTATTCGGGGAATTGGTTCCACGTCCAATTTTGTGATAGCATTCAGCTTTCTATATTCGACACATAATTGTGGGTGAGCATTATCCTCTTTTTTAAAGGCCAATGCTATAGGGGCAGCATAAGAACTACGAGATGGTTTAATTATTCCTGCTTGCAACAATGCGTCGAATTGTTTTTTTACATCCACTTCATCTTCAGTAAATGTTCTATAAGGACGATTTGCAATGGGTAATCCTGAGGTAAGATTTATTTTCGGAGAATTGCATTTTAATTCATTCGCGTCAAATTTATTTTTAGCAAAGACATGTCTATACTCTTATGAATAATAACATTAATAATAGTAAGGAACTATTTCTATACTTTACACACTATCAGCTTTCTTAGTGATGATTTTATTATTATTATTAAATTTAAGAATTTTGTTTTCTCGTTTATGCTTATTTTTTTCTTTATAAATTTCCTTAGATTCAACCTTTATTGAAGACCTTACGTCTTTTTGAAATATTTTCTGTTCACTAAAATTAACAATTAATTCAAAATTACTCATTGTCTTACTAGGCACAATTAAATATGGGAGCTCCCCATTGACTATGAGGAATTAAACACTTTACTGAATTTATACTGTCTCCATGTATAAAATAATATTTTCACTCCCCTTGATTTGTTCATTGATGATGGATAATCTTGATTCTACGTATTCTACAGTTTGTTGTCCTTTGATTTGTGCTAGTAAATGTTTGGAAATAATGCTGACATTTGATTGTGAGTCAAAGAGTATATCATCTTGTTTGAGGTTGACTCTCGCTTCGATGATCATCAGTTCTCATGTTCGGTGTTGTTGGAGTACAGTGTCCTTTGACTGAGGTGGAAGTTTGGAGCATCTGGTTGTCGTTGCTGCGAGACTGTCGGCCGCTAAGGATGAGGAGGAGGAGAGGATGCTGAGGGGAGTATATCTTGAATAAACCAACGGGTGTTGATATTCTCCAATTCCATCTACCACACTGTTGTCTATGGACATTCGTAAGGGGAAGTCACTGGATATGTTGGATGTATAAATTCTGGACAATTTGAGCTTTTCATTTTTTTCTTTCAAGTATTTATATCTCTGGAACCTTGTTGTATTTTCCTTCAATCCCTTTATGATATAAAATTTTTTCGCTCCTTCTTCCATTTTTATTCAGGAAATGATTTCCTGCATCCTGTAGAAGAATTCCACATGTGTCTCCTGTGGAATTTTTACAGTTAAGGATATTTGAAGATGCATCTGAAGTGGATTTACTTGCGTTCCGAATTCACGTACCAGGCTATTTTTCAATTCACAGAAGCTTTTTGGTATCGGGTTGGTTTTTATGTGAGTTTTAAATTAGTTAAAAATATGATGTTTTGTTTCTCTGTTACTTCGGAAGAATCGCATATATCTTCAAAGTTGTCCAGAAATAATTGGATGAGAATTTCTAAGTTATAATTTTCTCTGAAAGTTTGTATGTCTTCAAAACGTACATCACTTTTTTTAAGATGGTTATATTTTGAATTTTGTTTTCTTCCTCTGTATCTGTTCTGCTCACTTATTCTAAACCCTTTTCCTTTTTAATTTTTTCCTTCTTCCTTAGTGTCAATATTGAAATTGCAATTTTGAGTATTTTAAGTTCCGTTAGGTGAAGAAGAGAATTTTTGTTGGAGTGCCGTTTTTCTTCCTCTCGTGGTTGGCGCGATTTTTCTATCTATCTATATATCTGTACACTCAGGAACATTGAAAATAGCGACCCAAGAAGGAAGCTAAGTACATTCGCGAAACTTTGCAAATAAGTACAGTGTAATGTGATATGCAAATGATCCAAGTTTTGTGCCAATACGCATGCTCATACACGCCGAGGTAGCGCTACAATCAGGAAGAGGGTGCTGTATAAGCCAGTGCAAATGCGAAGATTCATAAACGTGACGATTACCCGCCGATTGTAGAAAGCCTTTGGTAAGCGAAACAAGCCAGGTAAACGTGCTAGAAGACATTTCTCACAGTTAAGAGAGTTTGAGAGAGGCCTGATCATCAGGATGAAAACTGCCGGCTGGTCGACGCGCCGTGTTGCTGGCCAGGTGGATCGTTCGGAGTGTGCCGTTAGAAATTGTTAGGAGCAGTGGACACGAGAAGGTACCCACGTGCGGAAAACCGGGTCTGGAACGACCAAGAATAACACGAGGAGAGAGGATCGAAGGATCGTACGGCAAGAACTTGTGGACCCCACAGTGACTCATTCAACGATACGACCTGACGTAGACGTAGCAATTGTTCCACAAACAATTTCCAGACACCTTGCAGAAGCAAATCTTAAATCCAAGTGCCCTTTCCGTGCACTCCCTTTAACACCGGAACATCGGCAACTGCGTCTACAGTGGTGCCAAGCCAGATCAATGTGGAATGTCACAGATTGGCAAAATGTTGTGTTTAGTGATGAATCCCGGCTTGTTTTGGGGACAGATGATAACCGTGTATGGGTGTGGAGGCGCCCTGGTGAGCGGTACAATTCCCCCACACTGTTCCACTTCACACTGCCCGCACAGCTGGTGTCATGCTCTGGGGGGGCCATAGCCTATGATAGCCGGTCCACTTTAATTGTGATGCATGGAACCTTAACGGGCCAACGTTACGTTGATGATATTCCTCGACCCCATGTAGAACCTTTCCTAAATGGACTCCCAGGGGCAATTTTCCAGCAAGATAATGCTCGTCCGCATACAGCAAGAGTTGCTCAAGACTTTCTACGTCATTTTCAGACTCTTCCATGGCCGGCCCGCTCCCCCGATTGGTCCCCTGTAGAGCACGTGTGGGATCAGCTAAAATGGCAGATGCCATCGTGTCACTCTGTACATGATTTAGAGGTGGCTGTTCAAGATTTGTGGTCCCATCTACCTCAGGACAACATAAGGTGTCTAATCAACTCAATGCCGAACCGTGTGGTGGCATGTATTGCAACTGGAGGTGGTCCAACGCTCTATTGAAGTTTCCCAGTATTTGTGTCGTTGCGCACCCTGTATTTGTTTAATTGGCTTGTTTTTGAGATCAAGTGAATCTCTGATCTGTGTCATTATGTGTATTAAATTTCATTTCAATTCGATGCTTTCTTCTTGGGTCGCTATTTTCAATGTTCCTGAGTGTATAATCGATGTTTCTATATTAGGGTGGATAGCGGCTTTATGGAGAAAAAAATTATTATCAACCGGAACCTCCTTTTCTGTAAAGCTATTCTATGGGGGTGGAGATTAGGAGAAAAATAAATAATAAAATAATTTCAAAATTTAATATTGACACATTGGAGTTGAAGTTACGAAAAAAATGGGAAAAGACAATTTTGCAGGACTGGATTATTTAGAATCAGTAATTATTTTCCTTTAATATGATGATTTCTGAGTAATGAGTCATTCAGAGTAAATTTGCAACCGTTCAAACCCAAGTTGTTTAACTTCGACCCCACTTCAACTTTACCTCGAGCCCCAAAGTCTAATCCAAGCTGTTTTATGTCTTCCACCTTATCGTTCAACGTAATTTCGTTTGTAGGATTTTTTTAATTTAATGCTAAAAAAAATGTTAAATGTACCTGATATTTTTTTTGTAAGAATTTAATGTGTCCTCTCATTGTAATGTGTTAAAATGCATTACAATGCAGTTTCAAGTTGACCAACACTCTCTTTTGACTTTTTACCCTAAAATAAATTCATTCGCCTTATAACCCCCTTTTCTATTTTGTGTTTTCCTTCTTCTACTATAGAACATCTTTTCCACATATGCAAATTTTGAGACTAAAAAAAAACAAGTGATTGAGATCCTCCGAAATAAATATAAACTGCTGTTTGTAAAATGGCAACATCATGAAAGAATCCTCAAAATTAAATTAAATTTAATGCACAAACGACTTTTATTAGTACAAATAAATGATAAAAAATTCGAAGTAAAGAAACAATATTAAGTGTCCTAAATCAGTATTTATTGTAGCCCCCACGCGCTGCAATAAGTGCTGCTATACGTCAGGGCATAGAGTCAAACAGGTTTTGAATGTCTGCTTGTGGAAGACAATTCCATGTTGCTTGTATGCGCAAAAAAGTTCGTCTTTTGAAGCTGCAGTACGTGGATCACGAGCGAGACGCCGACCAACCAAATCCCACACGGGCTTAATAGGCAACATATCCGGTGAAAAAGCAAGCCAAGTAAAAAGTTGCATGTATTGGACTGAACAGAAGTCTCTAACAGTCTTTGCAGAATGTGGGCGTGCATAATCCTGCTGAAAGATAGCTTCAGCAATGCCTCGAAGGAAGGGAACGACTTCGGGCTGAAGAACTTTACGGACTTGTGTGTTGCTACCCTCAATTCGTATCCAATTAGATCGTCCATGATGCGAAATCACACCCCAAACCATAATTTAATGTATTAGGCTACTGTGTCATTCAATAACGCTCTCTAAAAGGCAGCGTTCACCGGCACAGCGTCTAACACGAATGCGGCCATCGTGGCTCCACAAATTGAAGCGAAAAGACAACTTAGTGCCAATAAGCTTGCCAGGCTCTGTGCTCATGAGCCCATTGCTGATGCAGCTGTCGAAGATTTGCCATGAGGGGGATCCTGTATAAAAAACACCCTTGCACGCAGTCCACGGTGCAGTAGACGTCGACGAATGGACGAAGCTGACATTAGTACACATGTAGCAGTAGACCAACGCGTTGCCAGACAACCTAGAGCAAACTGTACGGTCATTCACCGACATGTGGAGCAGGTGTCGATCGTCGTGCACTGACGTCACGTTCCATCGTCCTCTGACTGTTTTTCGAGTTCTTCGGTGCTCGTCGGTCCATTGCTTCCAAACTCGCATCACTATGGAACTGTACCATGGCACACGAGCTCCTATTGCGCGATAGGAAAATCCTCCTTCTCAAAGGCCGATAATCCTCCCCCGTTCAAACTCCTTAGCTTGTTGGGATTTCTTTTTATTTCTTCGTGGAGGCATACTTAGGTCTCACTGAACGTTTGCCACTAACAAATAATCAATAACTATTTTCAACGCCCTGCTACAGCCCTCTCTCTATTTATGCGCTTTCAGCATCAGTTAAAAGGGCGCTGCGTGCGCCACACATTGCAGTGGCTTTGAAACTTTACTATTTTACGTAAAATCCTATAATTGGTATTTGCTGCAAAGTTCATTTAATTCTGATGATTCTTTCATAGTGTTGCATTTTTTTACAAACAATAGATTATTTTTTAAAAAAAGAACCCTTTTGCACTTTTGCATGTTGTTCATCTTATTCAGAATAAAGTTCAATATATAATCAAAATTTATTCCTTTATTATACTATTGTTTATCAACGATTAATTGCTAACTATTTTTATTAAGGTACACAGTTTTTTTTTTTCAGTTTAAGGATTTTTAAAATATTTTGGCTGTCCCCTGTGTTTATGTATTATGTTAAGCAGATTTTGTGCTCAAAATTGCTTAAAGTTAACCATTTATATTATTTATGAACAAAACTTAAAACTTATGAAATAATTTTAAAATGCTATTCCTTCTACAAAAATTAACCTGCGAGCATAAAATTTGATTGAGATAGTTATTTTGTGATTTATATATGTTTTATTTGTGGTTTAAATAACTTTATTTTGTTGCTGAGTTAACTTTAATTTTGTGGTTGAGATAATTATTTTGGGATTTATATGTGTTTCATTTGAGGTTGAGATAATTTTATTCTATAATTAAAGGTAACTTCTCTCTCTCTCTCTCTCATTTTGTGATAATAAGTATCAATAAATTTTAAAAAGATGAATTGATGTCTTGGTCAATGCTAATGCTTTGGTATTAAGAAAATTAATACAAGATAGTGAGATTTATAAAAATGATAAAGAAACGTATCAGACTATCGTTGATTGTGTGTTGGAGGAGATAAATGATAGAATAAATTAAAAAGAAAATAGACTAGAAATTGAAAAAATTAAACAGTCACAGTTAGAGAAGGAGTTAGAAATAGCAAAATTGCATAATCAACAGGGCCAAAATATACATTTACAAAATGAAAATCAATTAATTATAATCGAGTGCAATATTGAAAGCTTGATTAAGAGTATTGAAACCTTAACTATCCCGGTACCACAAAGAGCAGAGTAATTTAATTTATTTTTTCAGTCAATCGAAAAGGCATTCAATACTAAAAATGTTCCTCAGAAATTAAAACCCGTAATTCTTTTGAATATTCTAGGAGAGAAAGCAAATAATTTAATGGTTTATCTTTGAGAAAAGGATTTAAGTGACTTTAATAACTAAAAACAATTGTAGTACAAGAATTTCAACAAACCCTCTATGAAAGTTAAAATCAGTTTTAAAAGGCTCAAACATTACCTAGCGAAAGCTATGTTCAATTCGCTTCCAGATTAAGTGGAAATTTTGATTACTATTGCCAATTGCAGGAGGTAATGGATTTGAAATCAGTTTGCGGATTAATTATACCAGATAAGACAATAGGTACATTAGACAGAGAATTAAATGCGCCTATTGGTATAAAACAAGACGAAGTATGGTTTAAACCACAAGTGTTAGCACACGAGAGTTTAATTTTCATATCATTCAAGGAAAAAATTGAAGTACAGAGTTTATTTCCAAAGTACAAGCGTAATGATGTCTGTAATCAACGTGGACCAAAAAATATTTCAAGTGTTAATCTATCTTCTATTAAAAATGGGAAATGTTTTTGTTGTAACACAAAAGAATTCTATTAGCTGTATTCCTGTCCGAACTTTAAATCTCTCAACATCAGAAAAAGAGATGATTTCTTAAACGCTAATCATCTGTGTTTCAAGTGCCTTTCTTCGAACTGCAGTGTTAAAAAGTTTAAAGTGAAAAACTGTATCTGCGGGGAACCGCATAACCACTGGATTCATTCCCCCAAAGCGCAGAATAAATCCACCCACCCACCCAAAGAGTTGAAGCGTCCCTCTTCAACCCTCGTGCAGGTGTGTTTGTGGGACAGGAAAGATCATGTTGCTTCGTTTTCCCCTAAACTGATGTAAGATCGTCTTGCAGTTGAATTAATCAGCTCTAATTAACCGGATTTACCGTTTTTATTATTTCCTTCAAAACACATCACTATATTAATAATTTCATTTACAATTAAAAGTCACATCGGGAACTACAGGCAACTTCTTCCATTTTACGTTTTAGACCCCTTCTTCTCTCTTTCCCGCTCAAAAAAAAAGTTCACAGCAGCGCCCTCTTTCTAGTCTATTGTGTGCAATGTGTCAAGCCTCCTGGTGTACTATGTGCCACGCCGTTACAGTCTAATTATTTCCTCCCATCCTGGAGAAAACTTTTCACGATAGTTGAGTGGAAAGTTTTACTGTGATACCTGAAAAATACTTGACATAGGATCAGTTTATGCAGCAGTAGAGAGTTAAGAATTATTTCTTGAAATCCTTTTCTTTTAAACGGAGCTAAAAAATATATTTTTTAAAAAAATAACGTGCAAGTACCTGTTCTATCCGAAATTAGTACCTTATTTTAAGGAAGGCATTAAACTTATCCCTACTAATCTATGTGAACTTTAACATATACAAAATATCATTTGGTGAAATACTGCTACCAAATGCAAACTTTAAAATACAAATTCAAATATTAATTATCAAAAAAATTAACATACAAATATCAAAAGAAATTTTTAAATATTAATACCAAAATTTAAAACAAAAAAATTCCAAATATCAAAATACAAATACAAAAGTTTAAAATACTAATACCAAATATCTAATTTTTAAAATACCAATACAAAATATCAAAGTTTAAAATACAAATACAAAATATCAAAAAAATTAAAATACTAATATACAAATACCAATCATTCTAGACAAAAAAAATAATAATACAAAGAAAATTCTTATTATTCCATCAATTCTCATTACAAGTGTGTTTTTTTTTTCAAGTTTTAAGAGATACGGCTTAAACTATCAGCATTCTGATTCTGTTTTCCCTTCCGATAAGCAATCTCATAATTAAATGCTTGCAAAATTAAGGACCACCTTAAGAGTCTTGGATTAGTCCCAGTATTTTTCTCTAACTAGACCAAGGAATTATGGTCAGTTTGTATGACAAATTTTTGGTGTCCATCAAGATAGCATTTCAACTTTTGCACGGCAAAAATAATGGCTGCACATTCTTTTTCCGTAGTGCTATATTTTTGTTCTGCAAGCGACAGCTTTTTGCTCAGGAACATGATGGGATGTTCCTCGTTTTCACATACTTGCGACAACACAACGCCTATTCCAAGATTGGATGCATCACACTGAATGATGAAGGGTTTTGTGAAATCAGGGCTGTATAAAACTGGATTTTTAGATAGTCTTGTCTTGATCTCCTCGAATGCATTCTGGCAAGAACTGTTCCAGTCAACGGATGATTTTCGATTTCGGCCCTTAAGTAAATCTGTCAGTGGAGATGCGATTACTGAAAATTCGGGAATATATCTTCTATAATAGCCAGATAATCCTAAAAAGGCTCTAATTTGCGTCTTGTTAGTGGGGATTGGGAAATCTTTAATGACCTGAACCTTTAATTCTCTAGGTGTTCTTAAGCTTTGGCCTACCATATGTCCAAGATATTTAACGTATGCTTGAGCAAATTGACATTTCGATGGCTTGATATGTAATTTAGCGGAGCGTAGGCGATCAAATACATTATTTAGATGTTTTAGGGGATCATCCCAGGCTAGTGAAAAGATAGCTATATCATCTAGGTAGGGGACTGCAAAGTATTCACAATTTCTTAATAAGTTAGCCATAAGTCGACTAAAGTAATAGGGCGCATTTTTCAGACCGAAAGGTAACCTCAATGGTTTAAAAGTTCCAAATGTTGTCACAAACGATGCGTACCTTTGCGCTCGGGGACTCAGGGGTATTTGCCAATACCCTCGAGTAAGATCCAAGATAGAGATATATTTAGCTGCCGATATCTTTTCTAAAAGTTCCTCGATGTTAGGCAAGGGAAAGAATTGTGTCCGAGTTACTTTATTCAACCTTCTGTAATCGATACAGGGCCTTGCTTCCTTTCCTTGAGCTTCAACAAGAATTAATGGAGATGTAAAATCAGATTCTCCTGGCTCTATTATTTTCAGTTCTAACATCTTATTAACTTCTGATTTGAGAATTTCAATTTGTCGGGGAGACATACGATAAGGCTTAGCAACAATTGCTCGTTCAGATTCTAATTCAATATCATGTTCAGCTAAATCGGTACATCCAGGAATATTCGAAAAAAGATTACTATGTTCATATAAAAGTTCTTTGAGCTGTCCTCGTTGAATTTGAGATAATTTTGAATTTCACTGCCCATCGCTGATGATTTTGGACCATCCCGACCTTTCGTTTTCAAGTTCCAAACTAGGTATGTCTTCTTCGTCCTGCTTTAAAGGATTAATGCACAATAAGTTAATATTTTACTCTCGTTGGTGATAAGGTTTTAGCATATTAACATGATAAACGTGGGTTTTATCCTTCTCTGGGAATTTGACCACATAATTTGTCTCAGAGAGTTGTTGCACTATTTCTCCATGGCCAACCCACTGAACAGATAACTTGTTAGGCCTGGATGGAGCTATGACCAAAACCAGTTCACCCAGTTGAAATTGACGCTTAACGGTCCGGCGATCATACCACAACTTCTGTTTTTGTTTGGCATCTTCCATGTGTAGGATTGCCAATTCCTGACATCTTTTCATTCTATTAATGAGTTCAAATACATAATCCACAACACTGCTTTCTACATGCTCTTCTTCTGTCAGTTTCTCGTACAATAACATCACAGGAGTCCTTAGATTATTCCCGTGAACTAGTTCAGCTGGTGAAAACCCAGTACTATCGTGTATAACAGTCCTTAGGGCAAAGAGGGCTTGAGGCAGAATTTTCTCCCAATCTGGAATTGCCTCCAGACATAGGACACGAAGAATCCTCTTCAATGTTCTGTGCATTCTTTCCACAGGATTACTTTGTGGATGATAAACAGAACTTTTAACTACTTTAACTCCATATCTTTCTAAAAATTCCGTAGTTAGTGCACTCATGAATGACGTGCCTTGGTCAGTCTGTAATTCTCTTGGGAACCCCATTTGGCTGAAAATCTGTAACAATGCATTTATAATAGTTGTTGAGCAAAGGTTTGCTACAGGAATGGCATCAGGATACCTTGATGACATACATAACGCCGTAATTATATATTTATTTCCTGACGGTGTCATTGGTAAAGGTCCACTTGCATCGATGTTAATCTTTGTGAAAATTTCAGTTATTAAGGGAACAATTTTTAGTGGGGCCCTCTTTTTATCTTGCGGTTTACCCACCCTTTGACATTTGTCGCATGTCTTTACAAAGTCCTCAACATCACTAAAGCATTTAGGCCAGTAAAATGTTTTGAATATGGCATCTTTCGTTTTAGTTACTCCTAGATGAGCCGCAGCCGCCTCGTGACCTATCGTCATCAAATTTTTTCTATACTTTTCGGGAACAACCAAACATTTACGTTTAGTGCCATCCTTATATTCTTTTTGGAAAAATAGTAAGTTATTTTTGACAATATAATGATTTTTCTTTGAAGACCCGCTTTTAGCTTCTTCAAACAGTGTTTTTAATTCAGCACTGTTCATTTGTTCCTTTGCAAAATCTTTATGAGATAATTTTATAAGATTTGATTCAGAAATTTCGGGTTGAATTAAAGGCAAAATATCATCGAGTTCGTCCGGAGATTCTTTATTCTTTTCGTTAATTTCAGGAATAGTTTCTTCTGACATATTAATATCTTGTTTACTCTCTTCAGTCAATTTCTTCTGCAAACGTGTTTCAACAGCGTTCACCATATACACTTGTATTTCTTTATTCTTCTTCACTTCTTCAAACAATGCAGCAGTCTTATTTCCCAAAAGATATTTTCCTTGATCTAATGAATCTCTTAAAACAGCAGCTTTCGTAATCACATGACCAAACAGACAGTCCAACTCAACTTCAGCCATTGGAAGACACACTGCAGTTTCCTCCAGAGGAGTTCGAATCCACACAGTTTCATTTATAAACATGGAAGGCTTTACGTATTTTTTACATATTAAATCAAGAGTTGCACCAGTATCTCGTAGTATAGGCATTTCAATTCCATTCACTGTTCCTAAACTTGTATATGGAGCCAATACATCAGTACCAATTTCAACACTTTCATTAGACGCGACTGTTTCGTAATTCTTTAGTTTATCACATTGTGGTCTGAGATGTGAATAAGACCCGCATTCATAACATTGAAGCTGTCTTCTCTTCTCAAAGTCTTTCTCGTGATTTTTTTCATGGATAGGTTCCTTTTTTATTTGAAATTTTGACTTGAAATCTTTAGGAGTTTCCTTTGGTCTGACACCACTATAATTTACACCACCTTGGAATTTGTAAGTATTTTTCTTAGGGATTTCTCTTCTGAAACTCTGTTTGATGCTTTCATATTCGTCTAATTTCTCTGCAAGTGCATAGGGAGTTTTTAACTTGATCCAGTCATCAAGAAAATGCTCTTTTACTTCAGCTGGAACACGGTACTTCAATTGTTCAGTTATTAATAGATCTATCAGTTGCTCGAAAGTTTTAACCTGCAATTCAGCTATCCATTCTGTAAAATAACTATTCAGCTCATGAGCATAATTCCTCGAAGTCTTCTCTGCTGATTTTTGATGTCTGTAAAAACATTGCCTCAACTTTTCGCTGTTCAACCTGTACCTCTTCAATATAAGATCTTTTACAAAATCATAATTATTTGCCCCCTTTCGATAGGTTCTCTAGCTAGCGTATTAGAGAGTTCTGCTGGTAAAACCGCCAACAAGTAGGCCACCCAATCCTTCTTTGCTACTTGAGCTAATTCTGCCTTCCTTTCAAAATTAATCAAATATAAACTAATCTCATCATGTTTTTCATCAAATTTAGTAGTGATTTGTGTCAATTGAATCTTAGAGAGGTCCAATTTCAACTCTTCTTCCAGATTCATCATTTAATGGTTGATTCTGCTGCGATAATTCTAATTTTCTCAATTCTAATTCGTGTTGTCTGTCCTCTCGAGCCATTCGCTCTTCTCGTTCCCTTTCTTTTTCTTCTTGTTTACTTCTTTCTTCCCTTTCTTTTTCTTCTTGTTTACTTCTTTTTCGTTCTCTCCTATCACTAATGACTCTGTCGAGAATTATCTTCACTTCCTCTTCAACATAAGATTCGCTATTTAGAATCAATTTTTTTATATCTACCACCTTTCTGGACTGATCTACTTCAACCCCCATTTCCTCACATACTGACAAAAGATCAGGTTTATTACCTTTAGCTAAATATGCCATGATTTAGGGACTAACAAGATCAGAATGCTTTCCAAAAATAAAATTAAAATAAGACGAGTAAGAAACTTATTTTTCGATATATTATTTACCTAAAGTAGTTATCGATTTTGCACTGTACCAAAATATGCACAGATATACACTTAAATTATAACGAATACATACATATTCAGCACTTTCGAATTCTATTTTTCAAAAGTTTCAAGTGATTAAAATATTTACGTAACTACAATAACAGAATAATCAAACAAGCACAAAAATAAAAAATAAACATTTCAATGCAAAACAATAACATACACCTTAAGTCCAAATTATCTCTTCATAAAGTCTCTTCAAAATTTAATTTGTCACTCATTAATTGTCATTTATTTTCAATTTAAAACAAACAAATGCGAGCAAATATGTTAAAAAAAATTCTATCTATAGAAATTATACAACTTCACCCTTAACTCGAAAATAATAATAGATGTTTATATTTTAAAAACAAACACATTTTTTATTAAAAATGTTTCAATGTAATGACCATTCTTAAATCGAAGAACACCATTCAAATAAAATCTACAGATTTACTTTTTTTTTTCAGAAAAACCAAACACTTTTATTCGCAACAAAAAAAAAATCTAACGAAATAATGACAGTAAAATAATTCCGCTGGTATTCTGAATCCACACAGAAACAAAAATTTTACTGAACAACTTATAAAAAAACAAATTCTTATATGATTGGAATAGCTACATAATTTATGTATTTAACCTTGAGAACTTCTGAAACGTAATGAATCAGCTTTTTTTCCCTCTCAGTAAAAGAGAAGTCATAATTATTTCGTTGACTCAGCAAAATCAAAATTATTTCTACTTAAATATACACTTTATATATTTTTTTTCACTGCACCTTCAAATCGTGCTATAATCACAATTTTCATAAGCTATTTATCATTCACTCTTCACAAATTCTTAATATTGTGTTTAAAATGGATTTTTTTAAACACAGTTGAGAGAATCTTTTAATTTATATCTCACACATAGAAAACACAGTTTTAAATCAGAATACACTAACTAAGACTAAAAAAAGAACAATTTTATATACTCAATTCAACCACAGGCAAAATCAATTTTCTTTCTTTTTATAGGATAAATTTTTATTTTTATTTAAAAACAAATCATAAATTAACGAGAATAGTACGGATAAGTAAAAGGCTTTAAAATAATCAAAATCCAGCATTTAATACAAAGAGTGAATTAAGAATGATTTCTGTATTTAATTTGTACCCATATTTTAATACAAAAATTGAGATCAAACTTAAAATACGCCTGAAGGTACTTTCAGATAGAAAAAGTACTTACCCCAACTATTTCTTTTGTAGTTAAAGACACTGTTTTTAGTTTCGTCTCATCGCTGCCACCAGTCTGTAACATCGTCTTGTGGTTGAATTAATAAGCTCTATTTAACCGGATTTACCGTTTTTATTTCCATCAAAACACATCACTATATTAATAATTTCATTTACAATTAAAAGTCACAACGGAAACTACTAGCAGCTTCATCCATTTTACGTTCGAGACTCTTCTTCTTCTCTCCTTCCCGCTCAAAGGCCAAAACAGTTCACAGCAGCGCCCTCTTTCTAGTCTATCGTGTGCTATGTGTCAAGCCTCCTGGTGTACTATGTGCCACGCCGTTACAGGGAGTCTGCATAGTGATGGTTGTGGTGGAGATAAGATGGGGGTGGACGAGGGGTAGATAAGAGGGCGGGAGGATATTATTTTTCCTTTTAATTTTAGGATTGAGTTTTACATAATAATATAAGCATTAAGGAATGGATTAGGTTTATTAAGAATTGTATGAAATGTACTCAACTTTTCGAAATGGATATTTAATTTTACATTAAAATAATTTATTTTATAAAAAAATTGATTTTAAGCTTATTGGGGTTCTGCATAGGGGTGGAGATAAGGTTATGTTGAATGTGGGTTAGATAAGGGGTTGTGAGGTATTGGAAGAAATTGCTTACATGTTTAGATAAGCGGTGCCCCTTTGAATGTGAAAAAAAAACTTTTTTGAATAGGTGTTCAAATATTAATTTTTTAAATTTAAAAATGCTACATAGCTTTTTTTACTCATAAATTGTGATGTAAAACATAAGTTTTGAATTACTAAAATAAACACTTTGTCAGGGTTACACAGTAATGTTATTACTATTTTTTTTTTTTTTTTTGAACGAGCTACTTTTGTATTTTGTCTTTGGCAACGAGCCAAAAAAATGTGGTTGATGGAATTCGCTAAAATAAAATGTTGAATTTCTGCTGTTCTAATGAATTTTTCATTTTTGAGTATAAACTGGGTTCCCGACTGACGCACTTATTAAAATCGAGAAAAGAAGAAGCTATTAAACACAATAATAATTTTAGTTTTGTAACAACTACATTTAAACCCTGCCTTCCCTTGATGATTAGTGGCAGCCAGGGGGCACCGCCTGTTCTTTAGAGAAGCAGGAACTCGTTCCCCTCGCTCTTCTGCCCTGGATCGCTACCGGGGAAAGAGGTGTACACGTGGAGTCAGGGAAAGCCTGTTTCCTTCCTTTTAGTCCTTAAGCCATTTTCTGTAACGATAATGGATGTGTGTTGTTTTGTTGTTTTATTTAAGTGACCCCTTGTGTTGTGGAACGTAAGAACATTAAATAGTATTTGTTCCAGTAATGAAAAGCCTTTCTTTATTTCAACACAATGAATACACGACATGGGGGATTGTCATAGTTTCGCCCAACATTCTAACCGGACCAGGAAACCGAGATGCTGATCAACGCTTCCTTGAGCGTACATGTTGTTTTTCTTCGACCAACTGACCACGTGTATGGAAATTTTCGTGTGTGTCGCCCCGACAGTCAAAGTTAAAGTGCTTGATTTTATCTGGAAATCATCGGTTTTAGTATCATCCTGATACTAACGTAAAAGTGCTCATCTTTTAGAAAATTGTCAGTTTTAGTATCATCCCGATACTAAGGTGAAAGTGCTCGTCTTTTAGTTGGAAAATAATCGGTTTAGTATCATCCCGATACTAAGGTAAAAGTGCTCGTCTTTTAGTTGGAAAATAATCGGTTTAGTATCATCCGGATACTAAGGTGAAAGTGCTCGAAAAGTGAGGAAATAATCCGAAGTGAAATTGTGTTATGTTTTGAAGTGCGCGAGTGGTGCTTACAAGATATCTGCTATTTTGAAGAAAAACAATCTCTTCCCGAGATTATGTGTTACTGAAATCTTCACCTTTACTTGAACAAGAAAACGGAAATTAAATCTGTGAGTAGATGTAACAAATCTTTTGTACAATAATATTGAGGAATATGATCATTTATCTTTTTTGAGATATTATTATTTGTATATTTTGCTTCTATAATGCAATTTTTTTAATTATAATTATTTCAATCTACTGTTGAAAATAATTGTGAAATTCAAATAGTGAAAGATCATTTCTGCTTTCAGGAAGAAGTAACTGATAGAACATTGTTGATAAATATGTATTGGTGCATTTTAAAATAATTGCTATATAATAATTTGCTGTAAATAATTGCTATACTGAGTAAATGGTGAAATTCTTGATTATTATTATTATAAGGATCTGTTGAATATTTATATATATATATATTCTTTCTTAAAGTTAAATATTGAAATAAAAGGTAATTTCTGCTATCAAGCTGAGGGGGGAAAACCTCATTTAATTATCAAACTTTGATATATGTAATGTTTTCAGATTTAGATATTTTTACTGTTTATTTTTTTTTCATGAATTGATATATTTATGTGGGAAATTTCCACATGAACATTCAATAGAGGGCGCTGTCAAGGCAGCCACCGGGAGTTAACGAAGGAGGGAGAATTCAGCGAGCGGACTCTAGACGAGGAGGTCGATGATCCGGGGCTGAGGGAAGAGTGACGAGAACGGTGGCCGAGTAGGGACCCACCAATCCGTTGTTCACGAGAGAGACGCGTAGGTCACTCTCAACATTCCTGTACCTCAGTATTATTGGGAAGATCAGAATTGAGCGAGCGGACTCTAGACGCGCAGGTCGATGATCCGGGGCTGAAGGAAGTGACGAGGACGGTGTCCGAGTAGGGACCCATCAACCCGTTGTCCAGGAGAGAGACACGCAGGTCACTCTCAGCACGAGGGCTTAATCGAATTGTAAATACTGTATTATATGTGTAAACGTCTGTTTTAGTGAGTAGAACTGTGAAATTAAACGTTAGATTAGAAACAAACAAGAGTGTGATTATTGAATACCCCTAGAACTGTACAATAATCCCACAAAATATGGGGGCACGGCCGCGATATGAACTGTGACGACTGTTGTTAATATTTGAATAAACGCGATATGGACTGTAAGGACTGTGTGAATACTGCAACTAACGCGATCTGGACTGTGAACATTGTGTGTGCATTTCATTGGATACCTATTTACCTGTGCATGTAGAAGGGAGTTCCACGAAAAATAAAAGGTAAGATACCTTTTAATATCCTTCTATTTTAATAAGTAGAATTGTATATAATATGTCGTTCCACAAAAATACAAGAAAGGAGGACTTAATAAATGTTCTCAAGGAAATTGGAGAACAAGCGACGTCTAAAGAAACAATAATTGAATTGAAAACCAAATTGGAAAAATCCGCAGCTTTTAAAGACGATCCCGATTTTGTGATAAATCTGCTAAATTTGTCCGTCGAGGACAGGCAGGCAAAAGCCGAACGGCAGCTGCAAGAGACCAACTCACAACTAGAGTTAGAAAAAATTAAACTACAGCAAATTGAACGAGAAATTGAACTTCAGAAAGCTTTGGCAGAAGGGCAAGCAACACAACAAAGTTCAAAAGGAAATACAAATAATTTAGAAAATTTAATTAAGAGTGTAAAAACGCTGACTATACAAATCCCAACGAAAACTGAAAATTTTGGTCTTTTTTTCCAATCCCTAGAACGGTCATTTAGAGTAAAAAATGTCCCCGAAAACTTGAAAGCGGAAATCCTTATTAATATTCTTGGTGAGAGAGCACACAATATTTTACTGTACATTAAAGATGACGAAATAAAAGAGTACGATTTAGTTAAATCATTAATTTTAAGAGAGTTCCAGCCCACTGCGCAGGAGTGTTTACTTAATTTTAGAAAAGCCAAAAGGCAAGCAGATGAAACCCATGTGCAATTCGCCACACGTGTAAGTGCGATGTTTAAATACTACTTAAAAATTAGGAACGTTGTTGATTTTAAATCCTTAGTTGATTTAATGATAAGTGATAAATTTTTAGATACTCTAGAGCCAGAAACTGCTTCACATATTAAAATTATGCAGGCGGATCAGTGGATGACGCCAGATGAATTAGGAAAAGCGTGCGATATATTTTTCATTTCGAAAAACAGATATCTGCATGACTCTCGGAACCCAAATACTTTTAAGAGTAAAAACGAGGATGCTTGTAGTAAGAACCGCGCGAACATGGGTTATACAAATCAATTCCAAAGACAGTTTCCAAAACATAACCAAAGTATTAGAGCAGACAAAACAGTATCGTGTTATATTTGTGGAGGCCCGCATTTCGCAAGGAATTGCACGAAGAAAACGATGAACTCAGAAAAGAGAAATACGGATACAGGTCATGCCGTAAATCAAATTGAAACTTCTATTTCTAATCAAAATAACTTTATTTAATGAATTGCAGTACGTAGATGTAATTGTTGACAAAATCCCACTAAGGGCAACATTGGATTCAGGGGCGAATTCAGTAATTATCAATTCAAAGTACGTTTCGGAAGGAAAAAGAATTCATTCTCAAATCGTGTTGACGAGAGACGTTTGATGAATGTTTATATGATGTATTTCACATTTCGAACAGTGGAATAAGGGATAAAGTCCAGACGTTGATAGAAAATTACTGTCCGAATAAAACAGAGACAACTGCTCTGAAAATGAAAATAATTCTATCGGATGAGAAACCCATTGCTCAGAGGTCACGTAGGCTATCTTTGCCTGAAAAGAGAGGTCGAAAAGCAAATAGATGAGTGGTTAGAGCAGGGAATAATTAGAGAGAGTTGTTCCGATTTTTCATCTCCGGTTGTGGTGTTTAAAAAGAAAGATGGAACAATGCGATTGTGTATAGATTACAGAAAATTAAACAAGAAAATAGTTAAGGATAGATATCCACTTCCTATAATTGAAGAGGTTTTAGATAAGTTAGGGAATGGGAAAATATTCACAACGCTTGACTTAAAGAATGCATTTTTTCATGTAGATGTTGATGAAGCCAGTAGAAAATATACCGCATTTGTAACGGAAACTGGCCAATATGAATTTTTAAAAGTGCCATTTGGGTTGTCTATTAGTAGTAACTATTTCCAAAGATACATTAATTACGTGTTTAGAGAGTTGCTAAGAGACGGTACATTAATTATTTATTTAGATGATATAATAATTCCGGCTACTGATGAAAAAGAGGCTTGTAAAAAATTAGCTCGTGTGTTAGAAACCGCGTCCAGATACGGCATTGAACTAAATCTAAAAAAATGTCAGTTTTTGCAGGGGAAGATTAATTTTTAGGGCATGTGATCCAGAACGGTATAATTCAACCTTCGGCGGAAAAGACAGTGTCAGTTTGTAACTTTCCGGAGCCTAAAAACGCGAAAGATGTGCAAAGTTTCCTTGGGCTAACAGGGTATTTTAGAAAGTATATCCCTTCATACGCCATGATAGCTAGGCCCCTTAGTGACTTGTTAAGAGGAACAAATCCTTTTGAATTTGGGCATGCGCAAAAAGTAGCTTTTCAAAATCTAAAGAACGCTTTATCCCGTGAACCCGTATTACATCTTTTTAAGGAAGGAGGCTAAGTTAGAATTGCATACGGATGCATGCAAACTAGGGCTAGGTGCTGTACTTTTACAACAAAGTGAAGATGGACGTTTCTATCCTATCCATTACATGAGCAAAAAGACTTCCATTCAAGAAGAAAAACTGTGTAGTTATGAACTAGAGGTACTGGCGGTTATAGAGGCTCTGAAAAAATTTCGAAATTACCTACTGGGAAGGAAATTCCGAATTCAAACGGATTGTGCAGCATTTGCGAAAACCCTCGACAAGAAGGAATTAACACCAAAGATGGCTAGGTGGTCGATTTTTCTAACGGATTTTGATTGCGAGGTAGTCCATCGTCCTGCAAAACAAATGCAACATGTAGATGCGTTGAGCAGACATCCTGTCATGCTAGTGACTAGTGATGAACTAACATACAAGATCGTGAACGCTCAAGAATCTGATGAATATATTAGGACTATTAAGAAGCTGTTGCAAGAAGGTAAAACTTCTGAATTCATCGTTAGTAATAAAATCCTGTACAAGATAAGTGAGGATCAGGAGTTGCTCGTCGTTCCAGAGATGATGCAAGTAGATGTGATTAAGAAAGCTCACTCATTTGGACATTTTGCAGCGACAAAAACTGAGGAGTTGGTGAAAAGAGATTATTATTTTCCGAACATGAGAAAGTGTATCGAAAACGTTATTAAGAACTGTGTTGAGTGCATATTAGTCAATAAGAAGAGGGGAAAGGGAGAAGGCTTTTTAAACCCTATTCCTAAAGAAGATCTACCGTTGTCGACATATCACGTGGACTTTATTGGACCATTACCAACGACCAATAAAAATTATAATCACATATTCACTGTTATTGATGCATTTACAAAGTTTACGTGGTTGTATCCAACCAAAAGCACTACAGCTCAAGAAGCCATTGAAAGACTGAAGTTGCAACAGAAAACTTTTGGGAATCCTTCACGAGTGATTAGTGACAAAGGAGGAGCGTTCAGATCTAAAGAATTCGAAGACTACTGTGCTGATGAGCAAATTAGCAATGTGCAAATAACAACGGGAGTACCGAGAGGGAATGGACAAGTTGAGCGAATCCATGGAGTACTAATTCCAGTATTGACCAAGATGTCCATCGAAGACCCGACTAAGTGGTTTAAGCAGGTAGATTCACTACAACGTGTACTGAACAGTGTGCCTTCACGCAGTACAAAGTATTCACCATTTGAATTGCTCATAGGAGTTAAAATGAAGAATCCTGAAGATGTCATGATAAGAAATCTGCTTGAAGAAGAGAGTCAAGAGCAACTCTTCCAACATCGAGATAACCTGAGAAGAGAGGCAAAGCAGAACATTTTGAAGATTCAAGAAGAAAACAGAAGAACTTACAACCGAAAACGGAAGGAAGCGCATCTATATAAGAAAGGTGACTTGGTGGCAATCATGAGGACTCAGTTTGGAAACAAATTGAAACTGCGAATAAAATATTTTGGACCATACCAGGTGACCAAAGTGAAACCCCATGACCGATATGACGTGGCTAAGATTGGAGACCATGAGGGGCCCAATGTTACGTCAGCATCAGCAGACCAGATGAAGCCATGGACTTGGCATTGATGAGAAAGGAGGAATGAACTGGTTTCAAATGTTTGTGTGACTGTATATTAACCTTTGTTCTTTTTTGTTTTTTTTTAGTTTGTTTATTTCAGATCCTTAGTGCGTGAGCAGTGAGGACACTGCTTGTGTGGATGGTCGAGAGTTGTGGGAAATTTCCACATGAACATTCAATAGAGGGCGCTGTCAAGGCAGCCACCGGGAGTTAACGAAGGAGGGAGAATTCAGCGAGCGGACTCTAGACGAGGAGGTCGATGATCCGGGGCTGAGGGAAGAGTGACGAGAACGGTGGCCGAGTAGGGACCCACCAATCCGTTGTTCACGAGAGAGACGCGTAGGTCACTCTCAACATTCCTGTACCTCAGTATTATTGGGAAGATCAGAATTGAGCGAGCGGACTCTAGACGCCCAGGTCGATGATCCGGGGCTGAAGGAAGTGACGAGGACGGTGTCCGAGTAGGGACCCACCAACCCGTTGTCCAGGAGAGAGACGCGCAGGTCACTCTCAGCACGAGGGCTTAATCGAATTGTAAATACTGTATTATATGTGTAAACGACTGTTTTAGTGAGTAGAACTGTGAAATTAAACGTTAGATTAGAAACAAACAAGAGTGTGATTATTGAATACCCCTAGAACTGTACAATAATCCCACATTTATAGCTTTCAAAAAGTTCTATTTGGTGATTTTAAATTTTATGTTTCTTGAGAATAGATTTGTTGTTTAATTTGCATGAGTCACATCCTGTGATAGAGGAGTAATTGTTTAGTTCGTGTATTTTATTCATTGCATTTCCGGTGTGTTTTTTAGAATTACGTAAGGAAGGTTTCATAAAATATATAAGTATTTCACAAGAAATATTTCTTTTTGAAAAAAATGAATATTAAATAATCTTATATTCCCCTAATTGAGTCACAGTGTGATACATTTAGCTTTAAATGTTTTGTACTTTTACTAAGTATATATATATATATATATATATATATATATATATATATATATATATATAATACGAACAAATAATACGAACACCCGTGAAAAAGGCATGGCCCATTTCAAAGACGCACAACGCGCATGTCAGTTAGCGTTGCAGTCCGCCGCCTAGCGGATTCGAAAGGTAAAGTATCAGTCGCTCAACAGCTACGATGGGTGTTGCACGCGTCAATTGTAATTTCTGAAAAACGCAATAATGACGGACCTGTCAGAGTTCGAAAAAGGTATGATTGTTGGAATGAGGTGCGCTGGTTGCTCGGTGACGGAAACAGCCATTTATTTGGGGCGTGCAAGGAGTACTGTATCTGCCGTTATAACAGCATACAAGAAATTCGGGAATGTGACGTCTGGCAAGCACAACAGTGGACGGAAAAGAAAGCTTACCGAAAGGGATAAAAGAGTCTTAACTCGCATAATGGCCCGAAAGCGCAAGCAATCGCTATCCCAGATAACGTCTGAGGTGAATAGTCATCTTCGTAACCCTATTTCAGCAAAAACCGTCCAAAGGGAACTTCATGCTTCGAACTTGTATGGAAGAGTTGGAATTCGTAAACCATTGGTAACAGCACGTCATGCTTTACAGCGACGCCAGTGGTGTAGAACACACAGACAGTGAACCCCACAACAGTGGCAACAAGTCATCTGGTCGGATGAATCGACGTTCACCCTATTCCAAACCACCGGACGCGTTTATGTGTGGAGAACGCCCAAAGAAGCATTTGCTCCTGAATGCATCGTGCCGACTGTTAAGCATGGAGGTGGGTCCCTTATGGTATGGGGGGGGCGATATCTTGGCGTGGTCTTGGGCCACTTGTTACTCTGCATGGCAAGGTTAAAGCTGCCCACTATGTCAATATCCTAGGGGGGATCAGGTGCATCCATTTGTCCAGACTTCATTTCCCGGAGAATTCCCACTTTATCAAGACGACAACGCTCCTATCCACACTGCTAAAATCGTGCAAGAATGGTTTGCAGAGCATGAGAGGGAAGTAGGTCATCTTGATTGGCCCCCTCAGTCACCTGATTTAAATATTATTGAACATTTGTGGGGATATTTGGAGTCAAATCTACGTGCTCGATTCCCTCCACCATCTACGATTTCGGCATTAGAGACCGCTCTCCACGAAGAATGGCTTCATATTCCATTACAAGTTGTTCATGACCTCTATGCGTCCATCCCACGTCGCATACAGTCTGTAATTCAGTCAAAGGGGGGTCCAACTCCCTATTAATAAAGCTTTTCTCCTCTTTCACAGGTGTTCGTATTATTTAGTCACCCATCTGTATATATATATATATATATATATATATATATATATTTCATAACATAACATGTAATCACGTTTTTTCAATATGCTATTGTGACTCATGATTAATTTTATACTTCATATACAGTTGAATTTATGGTATTTTATTTAGATTTTTTGAAGATCTTTGTAAAAAATGTTTTGTTTATTCCCTTTATATTGAATTTTTCTCTTTATATGTTTTCTCTACAGGGAAGGTAGTTGTTTAATGATTAGTTAATACGTATCCATTGATATTAGGAAAACCAGTTTAATTTATAACTTCCTGTATACTTTAAAACCTGAATCTAGTTTTAGTTTAAAAAGACAAATATGGCTTTTCTCTCAAAAGGCAAGAAAATAGACCTCTATAATTTAGCAAGTGAGCTACGAGTCTCTGTGACTTCAGAGGATAAAATAATTGACTTACGCGAAAAAATCACTTCATGTACATTCTTTCAGAATAATGAGCAGTTTGTGAAAGAGATGCTCGATAACATTGTTGATGAACGTAAATCGCTTGAAATCGAAGCCTTAAAGAAAATAGAACGGGAGGAAGCCTTAAAGAAAATAGAACGGGAGGATGCCTTAAAGAAAATAGAACGGGAAGATTGATGATCAGAGAGCATTTGAGCTTGAAAAGCTTAAATTACAAGCGCAAAATCCTCCAGCTTCCGTAGGTAATTCTTCTCAAATGGATTCTAACCCCATGAGGCTGGATTTAAAAACAGTCTTGCCCACATTCATCCCTGATAAAGATGACATATCATTGTTTTTAACAATGTTCGAAAGACAAATGAAGCTCCTAAATGTACCTGCCGATTTTTGGGTATCACACTTAATTGGAGTCCTGCCAAGTGATATTGGCAGGTTAATTGCAAGAGAACCGGTAGAGATGTTTAGGAATTATGCTCACATTCACAATATTTTATTGCAAAGGTTCAAACTGACAGCTGACCGTTTCAGAGTCCTTTTTTGCCGACACCAGAAACAGGATCATTCCACGTGGAAAGATTTCTTTTTTGAGCTAAGAACCTTTTACGAAGGTTGGCTAAAAGAATTAGAAATAGATTCATTTGAAACCTTGAAAGATCTTATCATAGCAGATCAAATAAAAAAAAAGGTGTCCACCAGATTACAAGAATCATTTCCTAGACACTTGGGAAATACTGAATGATCCTGTTGTGTTAGCTGAAAAGCTGGACTCATACGAAAATGTTAAACCCTCTTCGCAACAATTAACAAAACTAAGCAACTCTCGTTTTTCTAGGAACACAGGCAATCCGGAGTTTAGGAAGTCTCACTCATTCAAAGTTGAAAAGAATGTTTCGGGTAACCATAATAGTGCTTTTGCTAACCCTAGCTACATGCCAGCTCGGAATACCAACACCGGTTTTCATCCACCTATTTCTTGCTATGGTTGTGGCAACCCTGGATTTAGAAAATCGAAATGTCCAAAATGCTCACAAAGAAAAGATAGTGCCTCTGTCAACGCCATACACATGTTTACTTGTCTTACCTCCCCAGTAGCTCTACTTGACATCGAAGTCTATGAGGCTACAGACACAGTTTGTGCTGATACAGGAGCCAGCCAGTCAGTCGGGGGAGAATTAATGTTTAAATTCTTGAGAAATCGTGGACAAAAATTCTCAGAATTTCATCTTGCTATGTGCCTAGCTGATGGTCAACAATCCACATCCCTTGTTCATAAAGCTACAGTACCAATCACCGTAGGTGGACGAACTTTCCAAATCGATTTAATTTTCTTGCCACATGCAAAAGGTAACCGCACTCTTCTAGGTGTTGACTTTCTAAGGACATCAGGAATCGTAATGGACATGCGTAACAATTTTTGGTATTTTGGTGACAAACCAAGCTTCAGGATACCTTTTTCAAAGATGTTCCTTTGCCTGTAGACGACAGTCCTGTCGAAATAAATAGTAGTTCTTGTCCCACGAATTCGATTCCCAGTGAAATTTCATTACATAGCAACACTGTTGATGAAACTGAGACAAATGATCTCCATTTGCGAGAAGAAGGACAGGCCCTAAATGTAGAAGAAAGAAATGATTTGATGGTTCTGCTTAATGAAAGTAAAGATGTTTTTAGACTAGGGGGAGAACCAACTCCTTTCGTAAAGCACTTTATAAACACAGGTGACCACCCACCAGTTTCAACTGCACCTTATAGACTATCTCCAAACAGGAAAGAACACTTAAGGAAAGAAATTGATAATCTTTTGGCTCATAATATTATAGAAGAATGCGAGTCCCCATACGCAGCCCCAGTAGTTTTAGTACCCAAGTCTAATGGAACTGTTAGGTTGTGCATAGATTATCGTAAACTAAATGCGATTACTATACCTGACAAATATCCACTGCCCCTCATGGATGTTCTTTTACATGATGCTAAATCTAATGCTTTTATGTCTACCCTTGACTTAAAAAATCCGGTTATCATCAGGTAGAGGTCAATCCAGCGGACCAGGACAAGACTGCATTCGTTTGCCCTTTTGGTACATTTAGGTACAAAAGAATGCCATTTGGACTTCGCAATGCCCCAGCAACCTTTCAGCGTCTTATGGACCAGTTTCGTAATGGATTGCCAAATGTAAATATCCTGGTGTATTTAGACGATATCGTTGTGTTGTCTGAAACGTTTGAACAACACATTGAGGACTTAAGAATGGTCTTTGACAGACTTAAAAAATTTAAATTATGTGCTAACAGAGAAAAATGCAAGTTTGTTTGCTCTCACGTAAAATACCTTGGACTTTGGATAACTCCTAAGGGAATAGAGGTGGATCAAGATAAAACTGCAGTGATACAAAACATTCCTTCCCCGAGAAACCTAAAGCAGCTACAGTCATTTTTACAGACCTGCTCATGGTACAGAAAATTCATCCCGAATTTTTCAGATATTGCTAGACCCCTTAGTAACTTGTCAAAGAAAAGTACTGCTTGTAAATGGAGTGAAATTGAGCAACAAGCTTTCCAAACCCTCAAACAATGTTTAATAACCCCACCAATATTGAGACAAGTTGATCCTAAAAAGCCTTTTATCATCCGAACGGATGCAAGCAGTTACGCCCTCGGTGCAGTTCTGTTACAAGGAGAAAGCCCCACCGATGAACAACCAGTAGAATATGCCAGTAGACTCTTGAGTTCTGCTGAAAAAAATTACTCGACAACAGAGCGAGAAGCCTTGGCTGTAGTCTGGGCCTTAAACAAATTTAGAGGATATATTGAAGGGGCAGAAATTACAGTGGCATCTGACCATCAACCGTTAAAGTGGCTGATGAATTTAACATCACCAACCGGAAGATTAGCCCGCGCGCGATGGGCACTTCAAATACAATCTTACAATCTGAAGATTGACTATTTTCCAGGGAAATGCAATTTTATTGCAGATATGCTTTCCAGGCCAGAGTATAGAGATGAAGAAATTTGCGAATTAAAAACTATAATTATTGATTTCCCGACGAGAACTGCTAATGAGCTAAGAACAGAACAATTGAAGGACCTTGATAGTTGATTGAAAAGATAGTTGATTGTTTTGAAAATCCCAACAAGGGAGTTGACTTTGCCAATTGGACTGGGAGAGGGTACGTGATGAATCAGGGAGTACTGTACCGGTACTCACCTCATGCTGAAGTTGAAGAAGCTCAACTAGTTGTCCCTACTCATGAGAGAGAGAAGATATTAAAATTGCACCATGATGCTCCCACCGCTGCACATTACGGTGCTGATGGTACCTTTTCCAGAATTTCCTCGAAATATTACTGGACTGGTATGAGGAAATTTATTGCTGATTATGTGAAGAGCTGTTCAGAATGCATTAGATACAAAGCCACTAATCAGAAACCTGCAGGTCTTCTGCAGACCCCTGTTCCAGCTCAACGATTTGAGAGCATAGCTATTGATCTTTTTGGTCCCTTACCAGAAACGACCGAAGGTATGAAGTGGATTTTCATAGTGGAGGATTACACAACAAAATGGGTAGAGTTATTCCCATTAAAGCAAGCTACTGCTAAAGAATGTGCCATGACACTTCTAAATGAAGTCTTCCTAAGATACGGAGTGCCCCGTAGACTAATAAGTGACAATGGGACTCAATTCGTGAGTGCGGTGATGCAACAGTTATGTTTTGTCTTGGATATCAATCAAAGTCTCATTCCCGTATATCACCCACAGGCAAATCCAGTCGAAAGGAAAAATAGGGATTTGAAACCTCGTTTGGCAATGATGGTAGGTAACAACCATACATTATGGACTGAAAAGCTACCAGCTATTAGGTTTGCACTGAATACTTCAAAATGCGAGTCAACCGATCGCACGGCAGCATACCTAACCTTCGCCAGAGAACTACGAACTTTGGACCAAGTAAATACTGATCTACGGTCCGTCATCCATAACGATAATTTTGTGTCTGAATTTACATCCTATTTAAAACGTTTTGAAGGATACATGTCACAAATTAAAGAAAACATTGAGATGAGTCAAGATCGTCAAAAAACATATGCAGATAAATCACGCAGACCAAGTCCTAACTATAAAGTTAATGATCTGGTATGGGTAAAACTTCACCCATTAAGTAAAGCGAGTCAGAACAGGAGTGCAAAACTCATGCCTAGGAGAGACGGGCCGTACATTGTGCTATCCCAGAGATCTCCCACTACCTTTGTAGTAGCCAGTTCTGACAAACCTGACGAACCTTTAGGTGTCTACCATACATCAGGTTTAACACCCTTTCTGAATAGCACAGAGACCCAGTCTCCTGTAGTACCTCTCAAGAAAAGAGGAAGGCCACGCAAACAGCCATTGGTTCCTAGAGGGACTGCCGGAGAGAATGCCATAATGTCTGCTTGTACACCCCCTCGCCGAGACGGTCTTCGGCGGTGTAGGGGGAGAATGTAACAACTACATTTAAACCCTGCCTTCCCTTGATGATTAGTGGCAGCCAGGGGGCACCACCTGTTCTTTAGAGAAGCAGGAACTCGTTCCCCTCGCTCTTCTGCCCTGGATCGCTACCGGGGAAAGAGGTGTACACGTGGAGTCAGGGAAAGCCTGTTTCCTTCCTTTTAGTCCTTAAGCCATTTTCTGTAACGATAATGGATGTGTGTTGTTTTGTTGTTTTATTTAAGTGACCCCTTGTGTTGTGGAACGTAAGAACATTAAATAGTATTTGTTCCAGTAATGAAAAGCCTTTCTTTATTTCAACACAATGAATACACGACATGGGGGATTGTCATAGTTTTAGTATTATGTGAATTGAACCCGCGTAAAAAATTATTTCAACTGGATAGTAGTTTCTATTTCGTTAGCCACTATCCAGTTGAAATAGGGGCAAGCTTTCAATTTTTAGCATATAAAATATGGTATTACGCTGAGGATTTATTCATTTTTCAAAATGGTACAGACGGAGGAAGTTGTGCATTCTGTGTGTTTATAAATAAGTTTATGCGTTATTTTCGGTATTATCTACATTTTTACAGGAAGCGAAAAGATTGCGGTGGATTTTGTTTTGAATTTAAACAAAACTAGGAACTTAACTTTTTCAATGTAAAATAGATTCTTTAGACAAATAGAGGAAGCATACCAAGACCCTAAGCGAGTGGCCAGTTTCGGCGGTGTAGACGCGTTACATCGTGCTGTCGATGGTAAAGTATCCAAAAAGCTCATTTAGGATTGGCTCGAGGGAGTAGAGGCATATACACTGCACAAACCAATCCGAAAAAAATTTCCGACGAATCGTGTCCTTGTATATTCCATTAATCAACAGTGGCAAGCAGATTTAGTAGATTTAAGTAACTTGCAAAAGTATAATCATGGTTTTCGATATATTTTGACTTGTATAGACATTTTATCGAAACATGCCTGGGCTATCCCTTTGAGAACCAAACGTGGTACTGACATCGTTAAAGCGTTTAAAACTATATTTCCTATGAGAAAACCCAAGTTCTTGCAGACAGATGCCGGAACAGAATTTACAAATAAGACATTTCAGAAGTTTTTAAAACAAGAAGATGTTCGATTATTTTTTACAACGCATAATAATACCAAAGCTTCGGTTATTGAATGATTTAACCGAATTCTTAAAACGAAAATATGGAAATATTTCACACATAATCATACTTATGAATACGTGCACATTTTGAATGATTTATTGCATAGTTATGATCATACTTATCATTCGAGTATTAAAAGAACTCCAACTGAAGTGACTCAGGATAATGAGAATGACGTATGGTTTACATTATACGGTGATATGGAAGGCATGAAAAAAAAGCATGTGTTTTTAGCGTTGGTGACATCGTGCGCGTTTCGAAACATAAATAACTCTTTGAAAAAGGTTATGAAACAAACTGGACCGAAGAATTATTTGTAGTGACAGAGTGCGTGTCGAGGCATCCCCCCGTTTATCGGATTAAGGACCTGTTGGAAGAGCCTATTCAAGGTACGTTTTACGCTCAAGAACTTCAAAATTTCGCCAGAAAGAAACTTTTCCCACCGAAAAAGTATTACAGAAACGAGTTAAAAAAGGTCGAGTTGAATATAAAGTAAAATATAAGTGTTATATATATATATATATATATATATATATATATATATATATACCCATCTAAATTTGATCAGTGGATTCATTCCTCTGACTTATTCACTTTATAAAGGCATGCATAATTCTTTCTTCAATCATTTTCAAAAATGTCTTTCTACGTAACACTACCATCTGATAGTTCCATGAATTATTTCCCCGAAAACAAAATATCACATTTTTTAATGAGATTACCAAACCTTATTGAACTGAAAGAAGAATGGGAAGTGGGCCTAGTTGAATTTATTTATCCCCACACTTGGTATAATGTAAATAACAATAATAATGTGTTCGGGTTTGATCTGGGTGACGGACAGATATTAGCAAGAAAAATTCCACCAGGATTTTACTAATCAGTCCCTGATATTTTGAAAGCAATGCGATTAAAGCCCACCAAAATAAAATTTATTTTAATTATAACCCCGTGACCAAGCGAGTTCGTGTTACAGTAAAAAACAAAGCTTAAGTTATTTTAGAAGATGGCTTAGCTCAAGTACTAGGGTTTAACCCATGCAAAATCGAATCATCTGATAGTTCTACAGAACATATGATAGAAAGCCCATTCGTTGCAGATCCATGGGCCAATTATAGAGCTCTTTTACTATATTCTGATATTGTTGAACCTCAAATTATCAGTGACGCGTTAGCTCCTTTGCTACGCATCGTGAATGTGACAGGACATGATGGTGAAATTGAATGAGTGAAATATGATCGACCACATTTTTTACATGTTAGCCGAAAACAAATTGACACTTTAGAAATCGTTATAAGGTCTCACACGGGAGAACTTATACCATTTGAACGCGGGCGATCATACGTGAAGCTTCACTTTAGGCAGAAGTATCTATCATAATGTTTGTTCCTTATAATTGTTGCCAGAAATCTTTTGAAGATTATTATATACATCAGTCGGGAAGTGGTCTCGGTTATTATCAAGGTTCCCCTTTGCAAAAGGGTTATGGGTTTGGAGGATTATTTAGAAGTCTATTTAGGGCGGTTGCCCCTCTTTTTAAATCAGGTGCAAAGGCTGTTGGGAAACAATTGTTTCATAGTGGTGTAGATGTGCTAAATGATATTTCCAAGGGTGATAGTTTTAAAGTAGCAACTCAACGTCGCTTAAAAGAAGCGGGTTGAAACTTGACAGAGAAAGCTTCCAATAAAGTAAAAACTATGATTGGTTCTGGACGACGCAATAAAAAGAGAAAGCAATCTAAAAATAATATCATTCGACGCAAATCCAAGAAGGTGAAAACACGAGAGATTTTGCTTAAAAAATTACTTGTTTAATACATAAAGATTCTCCCACCTGTGTGAAATCTGAACTAGACTTGTTTTTAATTCCTCCTACACAAACAGCTATAGAAAATGGTGGATTTATTGAATATCAACCACTGGCTAATATACGAGATGGGGGTACTGTGGAATTTAACATATCTGGGAGCGGAGAAGATTATATGGACTTGTCTGCTTCATATTTACATGTAAAAGTTAAAATGACCAACTTGGATTGTACGTTTTTAGCAGAAAATGAGCCGGTGGCTCCAGTGAATTTATTTCTATATGCTTTGTTTGGAAAAGTAGACGTGGCCTTGAACGAAAGGGTGGTCTCTTCTTCTAGCAATACTTATCCCTATCGCGCCTATATATAGAAACCCTACTAAACTATAGTGAAGATGCCAAGAAAAGTTTATTGACTTGAGAGTATTTTTATAATGAGATACCTTTTTAGATGTGTCCGACCCTCTTCAAAAGGAAAATGGAAACGAGGGGCTTAAAAAACGCTATGATTTAACGTTTAAAAGTCAGATATTGGACATGATTGGACCTCTACATTGTGAAATTTTTCAACAAAATCGTCTTTTACTGAATTTAGTGGATGTAAAAATAAAAATGACTGGCACAAAACCAGATTTTTGTCTGATGTCAACTAAAACAGGAGAACCTTATAAAGTTGTGTTACAGCATGCGTCTTTATTTATTCGCAAAGTGAAAGTCAATCCAGGTGTTTCTTTAGGCCATGCTAAGGCTTTAGAAAAAAGTACAGCGAAATATCCAATTGACAGAGTGTTATGCTAGACTTATTCCATACCAAAGGGCAACTGTTCCTTCATGCAAGACAATGTGTTTTTAGGAGTTATGCCAAAACATGTTGTTGTAGGATGTATAGACAACGCCGCGATAAATGGGCAATTGAGTCTTAATCCCTTTTTATTTGACCATTGCAACGTTAACTTTTTGAGTATTTACGTTGATGGGCAATCTGTACCTAACTAAAACTAAAATTAGATGATCGCGGGCGCCTATTCCCAGAAGGATGGGAGAAAAAGATAGACCATGATTTGAAAATTTAATCAAATACCGAAATCTCCCACAAAAACGGGGAGGGATGACGTACCCCAAAGCACGAGCGTTCTAACGAAGCAGAGCACCGGCGGGGATGGGGAAGAACGCAGGAAGGAAGACGGGACGGCCGAAGGCTGCGAATCAAAAGTCGGTGAAAAAATTCACCTCAGAACCCAGAGTGAAAGATGCAGTCCAATGCAGCTAAATCATGTTGTTAAGAGTTGTGATGATCTCCTAGGACCTCACTTTGAGAACGAGAATAAATAGGAGTCATGTAAGAACCAGTAGCCATTTTTATAAACAAATTTCTTTATTTGGTTATCTTATCCAAATAGAATCAAAGACTTGTTAACAAATATATCTAACTAGTATTATGAGGTTTTAAAGGTAATATCCTTTAAATTAACTTAATTAATTAATGATCCAATTAATTAACAATTAAATAACGATCACGCAGAGATTACCACGATAAGAGATCCCAGAATTATATTTAATAATGTTCCTATTGAACATTTAACTTTAATCTCACTCTTAAAACTTTAATGAGACTTTAATTATAAATCAATAATTACCAACGGAATCTCAACTCTTCTTGAGATTAAATTATCTCCAACAAGAAATCTTCAATTTAACTTCACTATAACTTTCTGCTTCAATCTCTATCTCCTACTGCTCTAACTTTACTATTCCGTTTGACTTAAATACTTTATCTAAACTGCATAACAAGGAATCCTGTCCGCTTTTTGGAGTTGATTCGAAATAGGTAGGGAATTAAATTTCCCTAAAAAGGACGACTCAGAAGGTTAGTGATAAAGTTCCGTATAGATTTGTCACAGAGTGTGAAAAGAGTGTTTTTTGTTGTGTTATGGGGGGCGGAGCGGGTTTCTCCACTTCGTTGAAGAGTATGCATATTTAATTTTAGGATGAGGATACGTAAACAGTGTTTGTGCTTTGATAATTGGATTGTCATGAGATTCAATAGATTTAAAGACATTTCTAGAGAGCTTAGTGATGTAATTAGAAATCGGCTCCATATGTAGATTGTTGTGAATCACGTCATTTCGGACGTACCAAGGTGCGTTCGTCAAGACGCGGAGTATTTTGTTTTGGATTACTTGAATCTTTTTCATGTGGCTGCGGCTCCCCATACGGGAGATCCATAAGTTATAACTGGGCGCAGAATCTCCTTGTATAAAATTACTTCATTTTCCAAGGATAGAGAAGACCTCTTCCCAATGAGGGAGATGGCTAGAGAAATTCTACCCCAGAATTTCTCAGATAGATAGTCAATGTGCTTTTTGAACGTTAAGCGGCTATCGATGTGTAGGCCCAGATATTTCACCACCGAAACCCACTGGATGTTGTCATCAAAAAGTGTGAGCTGGAAAGGAGGGTCGATGACCCCCCATTTCCTGAAAACAATTGCTTGTGATTTATCAACATTAATTGCGATTCTCCAATGTGTAAGCCACGTTTCAAGTTTATCTACGAAGTTTTGAATAGCTTTAATTGTGTATTTCAGCTGGATACCTTGCGAGAGAGCTGCGGAATCATCCGTAAACAGGCAAGTATTGACGGTGGAGTGTTGTGGAAAGTCGTGCGTGTAAATGTTGTACAACTACGGAGAAAGGACAGATCCCTAAGGGACCCCAGAGACCTGTACCTACCAAGCCCTTAGAACTGAAATACGAAACCAACTGTTATATAAGAGCATATCACCAGATGTTTTCAGGCTTTAACCGTGATAGTGGAAACTATTTAATGCGGGAAGAATTTGCTCAAGGGCAAATTCAAGGGCACTTTATGTTTTTGATCTTAGCCCAGATTTATTTGATGGACCACATCTTAATTTACAACATCAAGGCAATTTACGAATAGAAATTAAGTTTGCTAATGCCCTCACGAAAACTATTTCAGTATTTATTTATGCAGAATTTAAAAACATCAGAGAGATTAATAAATCTCGTCATATTCTTTGTGATTTTCCAAACTAAAAATGAACAGCCTACAAATTAAAAAGATATTACAGCAAGACCTCTGGACAAAAAAAAATGTTTTCTGGATGTGTACGCAAGCGACTGCTTACCAGGAAGGATCGTGCACTATCTTGCGTGCTTTCTCTGTAACATTGATTCTTCGACCCAACCAGGTAGTCCCTGGATAGCCTTCTATTTATTATCTCCAAATGAAGGGGAATTCTTCGATTCTTATGGAAACGAGCCTACATATTTTTCAGGACCTATTGTGAACTTTGCACTTGGTTATAACCGAATGAACTATAACCCAAGGACTTTACAATCAAATAAAACTGCTGTGTTGGACAATATTGTGTATATTACTTGTATTCTAGATGCAGAGATAAAACTCTGAAAAATATTCAATCCTATTTTGTCAATTATGATGTATGCAACGACCGTCGTGTGTATGATTTTGTATGTAAACGATTTCGTATATGTGTGCGTCAACTTTTATCAATAAATTCATATTTAAACTGTATATATAACTTGTGTCTGTCTTTTTTTAAATCTAATACACGCATGTATTTTATTCATTCAAAATGGAATTTCCGAGCTTACAACACCATTTCACAATGGTGGTCGCTGGCCCAACTCAATCGGGAAAATTGTGTTTTGTACGAGATCTGCTAAACCTTAAGGCCTTGATGTTTAATCCATCTATTGACAGAGTGATTTGGTTTTATGGGATAAATCAACCACTGTATGATAATATTGAAAATGTGGAATTTGTGGAGGGGTTTCCTTCCAATTATAAAGAATATTTAAGTAGGAATACGCTGTTTATTACCGACGACTTAATGGCAGAATGTGGAAACGATCCTTGCCTCACTCAATTATTCGCAAAAGGTAGTCATCATTTAAATTTAAGTATCATTTTTATTAGTCAGAATCTTTTTCATAGAGGTGGGGAAATGAGAAATATTAGTTTAAATGCACACTACTTGGTGCTGTTTAAAAATCGTAGGGATCTAAGTCAGGCAATGCATCTAGGCAGGCAATTGTACCCGAATCATATTAAATTTTTTCGAGAAGTTTACGATGACGCTACTAAAAAATCGCATTCCTATTTATTGATTGATTTAAGAAACACATGTCCCGAAGAAATGAGGTTACGCACGCAGATTTTGCTTAATCAGATTCAATACGTTTATCAGTTAAAATATAAATAAGGGCTGCGAGTAACAAAGAAAATTAGTTTCTAATATGACATTGTCCAGTCAACAAGTCAAAGATTTGCAGTTCATTTATACCTGCCCCCACCTGTTGCGTAAGCATTTATTGAAGAAATTACCTAATCATAGTGTAAAAGCGATTTGCGAGTGTGTTTTGAATCTTTTAAAGGGAAATATTCCTATAACTAAAGAACAAAAAAAGTTTTTGACAAAGTGTAAGTCTACTTTAAGAAAAATTGGTAATAAAAAGGGAACTTTATACAAGAAGAAAAAATTAATTATACGACATGGGGGCTTTTTAAACATTCTCATTCCAGCTGCCGTGACAGCCATCTCAACGTAACTCAATGCAGCACGCTAAAAAATTTGTGCTTATTCCAGAAGATCAATTGATAAAAAATACTCCGAGTTTTATCAGCAAGTGACGGAATTTGATCACCAAATGTCTAAAATCTTAAACAGTAAGCTACCTGATTACGAAAAAGTACACCTTTATTATGAATTGTTAAAACGAAAAATGAATTTACAAGACTACAACCCCTACCGGGAATAACTTCTGAAAATCATGCATTTGAAGATGAGCACACCGTTCAAAAGGATGACTCTGTTAAATTGAAAGAAGAAATCAAGCCTAAAGTGGACGAAAATTACGTCTATTATTTTAGACTCTGTGCCAAAGACTTATAAAAATCAAGCGTCGTTGTTATTGAACATTCTTAACCCTCTAAGTGGATACCTTCCTCCTGAAAAGTTATTCCGAAAGCGGTAACTCTCATTTTGAAGTTTCCTTTAAAAATGCAACAAACTTCTTTCCTTTCCCCCTTTTAGAACTTGTGAGGTCGAACGGGGACAATTTTATGACCTAGTTCGGTTCCTTTGTCAAGTAAGAACCAAGAGATCAATCGTTTACAGCTAATCCGCTTTTGAAAACGTTTCTTGAAGGCAGAAAAATCCGTGCAGTGCATTTTCGAAGCATCTTTACACTGACGGAATTTTCCATGCTATCCGCTTAGAGGGTTAAAGATAAACCAAATACTTTGAACTGGAATGAGCATGGAGAAGTTTTCTTTTAAAGATAAAAAATACCAACATTCTAATTTAGCCGATCTGTTTAATATGATTTTTACGAATCGAAAGCCATCTACCATTATAGCTAAGGAAGAATTTTTACAAGCTTTACAAGAATTGAATATCCCTAGACACTATATAAAAAATAAATATTTGAAAACACCCTTTGTTAAACAAGAAATGCAAGCAGTGCCTGTAAAACGCAAACAATATGTCAAACCAGTTGTTAAACGAAATAGGATTGAAGAAAAACCAAAGTATGATGAAATCCATTGAGAATCTTTTTAAATAAAAGCGTTTTAACTTTACGTGTGTTGTTATTTTTTCCCTTTATGTTTTACACCTTTTTTATAAACAAGTGAAATATAATTCAGAAATTTTATATTAAAGTTAACCTTACAAAAATATATACAGAGTTTTATTAAAAGAGATTTTTTTTAATATTCAAAATCATCTCATGATTATAAACTTTATGTTTCAATAAAAAAATTATATAGTAAAATATATATAATATATTCAACAGTTTAACTTGTAACACTGATCTGAATTTTAAGTCAAAATATTTTTTCTTTGTTGCTCTTTTATTTTTCATACGCCTGTAAAAATAGCAAAACCTTACCTTTTGAAGTTTTCCACACCTGTAAAAAATATTATGAAATAGATTTTAAAAAAAGCAAGCAACTCTTTTTAAAAAATAAACCAATAATTTTCAGAATAACCAGTTTATTGTGTACTGTTTGAAACAAAACATTTCGAATAAATTTTACATCTATATTTTCCAAAAATCTTTTAGAAATACATTTTTCTCTATAAAAAAGTCTTTTACAATGTCATTAATGTTAACTAATATTAAAATAAGATCGGACACATTACAAAACTTTTCAAAGTTTGTAAATGTTATACAGGAATGTCTCAATTTACCACCATGGTTGTTAATGCAACCATCACACTCAAAAATTTTAGAGAACACACTCACCACACTTTCTTCGATGGAAACGATGAGTGATTTCATCAAAGACAGTTCATCATTGATTTTCTCACAATTCGGTGTATAGTTCTTCAGTATGACTTTTGTTAAATAGTTTGAATAGAGATATTCGATGAGTTCTTCATTTAAGTCATGAGCACAGTGTTTTAAATTATTTAACTGTTCGTCATCCAAAGCAATCCAAGCATTTGTTTGCAAATTTTTTACAATCATTTGTGAATTAGTATTTGTTACAAGAATATTGTTGTTTGCAATGAATGATGAAGAACTGTACACAAAAGATTGAAGTTAAATATTTTTCGGAAAAAATCAAACCATGAATGCAAATCCATGGCCACTCCATTGAAGGTTGGTTTCACACCACTTTCGATTATTAGAAACTTTCTAATGTGAATTTTGAAGATTCCTTTGTATAATTCGCAGCGTAAATATACACAATTGTTCAGATCATTGCGGAAAACACACTCAGTTTCATGAAGAGATTTAATGATGAGGGATCCATCGGCGAGCGGAGGAGACTCTGAATTAATATCACGGATAGCAGAAGTCGATGAATCTATATTTTCAGGATTCAAGGATGTGAAAAAAATCATCCAGTCCTTCGAATGCACTTTCTATGGTATCCTGGGTAAAAGCCGTCTCTAAAATAACACCATCTGCTTCTTCAGCACGTGCTTTTTTTGAGGTACTATTCTTCAAATGCATCAACCCTCGCTTGTTGGATGTTTTTAAAAAAGTAGTCATTTTTTTTTAAATTTTAGTTTATAAGAAAATCTGTAATTTAAACTGAAAGTATATTTATGCTTAAGCCAGTGCTTCTCAAACTTTCAATACTGGCGCCCCCCTTTTCGATCACAATTTTTATCACGCCCCCCCTTATACATAATAATTTACTGAATGCGATAATAATGCACTTTTACGATAAAGCAACAATATTTATTATAAACCGTACAAATTCATGACATAAGTATTAAATTTTGTATGTTACTTTTAAGCAAAAAAAAGTTAAGTAATAGGATAATTACTAAGTTATTTTTCCTTTCTCTGATTTTTAAATTGGAACATATTACAAAATGCGGTAGTTGCTTAGAAGACAAAATATAGATATCAGCTAAATATAGAAAATGAACTCAGAGGGTCAATTTCTTATCTTAAAACTCCTTTCAAAAACTTGGCTCTGTAAGACAAGCCCATGGAAGTAGCTAATAATTATTAAACTTGTTCTTAATTTAGTATTAATTAATTAGTCATAAAATACTCTGTGCACCACTCATACATTAAAAGCAGTGTTTCTCAAACTTTCAATACTGGCGACCCAATTTTCAATCATAATTTTTGTCTCGCCCCCCTGTACAACAATAATGTATTTACTGCAATAAAAATGCACTTTGAGAGAGACGCTAAAGTTACAATACGATCTTAATTATAAACCGTACAAATTAATATGATAAGTATATTAAATTTTATGTATATGTAACTTTTAAGTAATATATATTTTAAGAAAATTACTTAAAATATATATTACTTATAAATATGTTATTTTTCTTTCTCTAATTTTTAAATTGGAACAGATCGCAAAATGATGTATTTAATTAAAGATTTATTTCCTTCAGCATTCATTTCTCAAAGTACAAATGTCATTAGAAAAATAGTCTAGTCAATGTCGCTCTCTATCATATCCATCACATCTGGCATTATAGGGTACGTTTGCGTGAGTCTGGGCAACCTATCGGACGTCTGCGCAAAACATGTAAAAATGCTTTTCCTCGTACAATTCCAGTCAGTTTTGATCGACTCGATACTCCTATAGCTACCGAATCTAGCTTGAATGTACATTTTTTTTAATTTCCACGGTAATTAAATATTTACGGCAGTAGATTAAAACAATATCATACATACATTTTTAAGTCGTAAGCAAACATTCGACCATAATAAAGAATCAACAAGTACACAGACAAACGAGCATGGTTCCAAAAATTAAATCAAGGCGATCTTCTCAAAAATACTTAAATTTTAGATTTACCACTACTGAAGTAAATGATGGGGAAAAAACCCAGCTCGATATGTGTTAAAACTTACAAATCTGTAGAGCAATATGTGAAAGTTGTTTTTAAAACATGTAAAATCATTTAGCTATGTTGGCAAAGAATTTTAAAAAAGTATTTTCTGGATGAGGACAGCTTGGTAGCAAGTTACGAGTGGATTAGGGATCTATTTCAAGATACTCCAGAAGGGCTCTCAACTTCCGAAGAAGAAATCTTCATAGATTTCACATCTAGTGAAAAATTAAAAGGCAATTTTGTAATAAATCGCTCTTTGAATTTGGGGTAGAGGTGGATGAGGAATTATCTGTACTGAAAACAAAAGCACTTCATATACTATTACCATTTTCAACATCCTACCTTTTTCAAACCGGATTTTTTGCAGTGGATGCCTTGAAGACAAAATATAGATCTCAGCTAAATATGGAAAAATAACTCTTTAAGTGTCAATTTCTGATATTAAACCTTCCTTTGAAAAACTTTCCTCTACAAGACAAGCCTGTGGATGTCCCTAATAATTATTAAACTTGTTCTTAATTTAGTAATAAGATTGATTGATTGAATATTAACGTCGCACTGTTCAGCTGCACGAGGGCTTTTGACGACGGACCACGTTATTTTGAACCATGGTCAAGTGACGTGATGACACCTGAGCTGGCACCCCTCTCTCCTAACTACCACACCACACCAACGGTAAAACGTTTCAACTCTCAACAGATTTAACGTGCATCGCTGCCCTACACGGCGGGTCTTTAGTTGTACTGGGCTCGAACTCGTGACAAGGCAAGCCACGATCCGATACCTATACCACTCGGCTACCGCGGCCAAATTCAGTTATAAGAAATTATTTATAAAATACCTTCTTCAGTACTGATACATCAAACGTATACTGACTGAAACACCGACTCTTCGCACGAGTTCATTTTTTAAAAAAATAAAACATTATTCTTGATATAATAGCTGAACTGTAAGGAGAGTAAAACTGTGTGCACACGACATTGTATACAAAAATGTAAAATGATTTTTTTTTAGATAAATGCTATAATTGTAAATAACTGTTTAAAAGAACTGTAATTTTAAACCTCACACAATTAGCATTTAGAATTAATGTTAAATTATGAAAAAGAATATAAAATTCCGATGAAGAATAATTGTGTTACTTTTTAACATTTAAAGCGAGAAGACTTCAAAATGTTTTAACCCGGGAGCAGGCGCGTACTCGATACTAACATTAATGGTAGTGCGGGGGACTCAGTCACCCCAATCATTTGTTTAGAATTATTTTTACTGTACACGATACAAATCGGAATTCTAATGAATATTTTAATTTATAGAAAGTATACTTACTATCTTTCAAGGACTATTCAATTCTTTGATGATATGAGAAAAATCCAATAAAACTGAACTAAAATGATTCAAAAGTACAAGACCATAATAAAGGACGCAAATCAGACACTTTTCAATTATCCTACAGAAATGTTAAACCAATCAATTCTTTTCCAAATATCGCAAAACTCAATTATTTACAATTTCCCTAAGCGAAAAGCAAACGCATAAAAGATGGGAGGGAACTCTAATATTGATAATAACCATACCATAAGATTGAAGGTCAATCAAATGATTAGCAAACGTACTATGCAGCCTGGCTGAAAAGTGAATCATGACTTCCTTTTCTTTTTCTACAACTAATATACAGTATTTCAATAATAATTACAGCGGTGAATTGTTTATCTTCTTAGAATTTTTCTCAGGGTCTGGGTTTCGTTTTTTTCTTTTAACGAGTAATATTTTATGTTAAAACGTAATAAAAAAATCTCTCATTGAGGAAATACAGCAAATAAAACAAAATGGGTTTTTTTCTTTTATTTGGTTTTGGGATCAAAGATAGCTATTTGATGACGGAAAAAAGCCAGATAATAAACATAAATTATGTCAGTGTTGTTGTGTGTATTTTTTTTTTTATTATGGAAGAAAGCATTTTGTTTTACTTCTCTTTCCGGTTATTTTTTAAAAAAAAATCTTTAAATTTTCGATACGCTCGCGCCCCCCTTGTAGGGTCATCGCGCCCCCCCAGGGGGGCGCGCCCCACACTTTGAGAAACACTGGCTTAAGCATAGGTTATGAGGGCAGAAAAGCAAAATACTAAATGACATTTATACTCAAGAAACATACCAAGAAATCTAATGATAAGAAGTGGTAGCGAATTGCGGGTATCTTTGTTATCTTAAATAACAAATGACTAATCCCCGACCAATAGTGTTGAATATTTCATAAAATATCTAATCTAAAAAGTATGGGACTCGCGCGTAGTTGACAAACATTGAGAAATCTAGTGATACGAAGTTAGCGCAAATGTAAAATATTTAATCATGTTTACCAGACCTTTTCTCCAAGCGATAGTGTTGCATATTTCATAAAATATCTAATCAATAACATAGACTTTGTTTTCTCGAGAATTTTCTAGAAAGATATAGAGAGTATATATTCGCAATAAATAAGACCCTCGATCATTTCTCGACACCATCGGATACCATAAAGACTTCTTTTGCACTGACTCATCTTATATTGAAATGGAATCCACAAAGAATTCTACTACTCCAGATGTTGAAGATGTAAGTGTTTTATTATTTCTAATTTAAATTATTTTTAAGTAAATTCTTTATCATTCATTTTTATTAACACTTAAGAGTTAGATAATGGTTTTCGATGAGTAAAACGAGTTTTTTAAATGAATAATTAAGTAAATATTTTGCTTTACTTCAATAGATATAACGTTTTATTTTATTTACAGTGGGATGTTAGTTTTGGCATTCCAATCAACGAACTCAAGGAAATATTGAATGCCGCAGAATTGGCCGAGGAATTTGCAGTTGATGCCCCAAATGGGATGATGCTACTTCTGAAACACGAGACACCGAATTGATGCCCTCTACAAGTAAACAAGCAGTCTCCCCATCATAAACATCGACCCTTCTACATTCACCAACCCTGAAGGAACCCTAGATACTCTGGCTTCGTTGCCATCCAAGGTATGGTTTATTCTTATAATCGCTCTAAGAAACTCGAATTTTGGCTGTTTTGTGTTTTGTAAAATATATTTAAAACTAATGTTTGGTGTAGCTAAAATTTTATCAAATATAATAATTGTAATGATTTTATCCAGCGGACTTTCTTGAGCAAATGCTATGAGGGAAAAAACATAACATAATCAGTTGAGATATACTAGCATATCTATATATATAAAGGAGAAAAGCGACTCACTCACTCACTCACTGACTGACTAATCACGATATCTCCGGAACTATTAAACCTACAAACGTGAAACTTGGTAGGTAGGTTCCCTTCATGGTGTAAACGTCAGCTAAGAACGGATTTTGCAAAGTTCGAACCCAAAGAGGCGTTACGAGGGTTTCAGGGGTGTTAAAGAAAATTATTTCCTTTACTAAACTATTAGATGTAAAGTCGTGAAAAAAAAAACTTGGTACACAGATTTCTTTCATAAAGTAGAGATTTCCTACATAATGATTTTTACAAAAATCGACCTCCAAGGGGCGTTGAGGGAGCTTAAGGGGCGTTATACATAATTATTTCCATTTTTAAACTATTAGACGTACAGTTTTGAAATTTGGTAAGCGGATTTCTTTAATAGAGTACAGATCCACTGCAAAATGGGTTTTGTCAAAATCGACTCCCAAGTGGCGTTGTAGAGTATTAGGTGGCGTTATAGGCAATGAACTCCTTTTTTAAACTACACTGCTGGACAATTGCTAAGGACGGATAACACTATCATCCATAGCAACCACAAAATGAAAGGAAGCAAAATGTGGAAAATTATAGAATAAGTGCGGGATATTAGTAAGAAGAAGTATGAGTATGCAAATTTTTTTCCCACGTCTGTTCATCATGTGATAGCGTTCATAAGAGATTTAAAGGTTTTGACGCGTGTGGACAGTTGTTGTTTCAAGTCAAAAATTTACAGGAAAGATTTAATAGACGAACTTAAAATTTCTAGTATGTCTTCCCGACATCACATACATGATTTTATGCGTGGCCGAATTATTGGAAAGATCGAAGAAGGGCGAAAAATAACAGATGTTGCCAGGGAGTTCGACATCGCTCACAGCGTTGTTTCACGGCTGTGGAAGTCTTTTAAAACTACTGGAATGTGTAGTAGACGGCACGGGGGAGGTCGTGTTAGAAGTACGACGCCTGCAGAAGACAGATATATCGTCCTATCAGCAAAAAGGAACGGACGCACCACAGCTCAGCAGGTGGCAAATCAGTTTCTTGCTGCCTCAGGAAAGCAGATCTCCCGAAAAACTGTTGCCAGACGTTTGAGGGGAGGAGGACTATACGCACGCAAACCTGTTGTGTGTGTCCCATTGACCAGACAGCACCGTACTGCCCGTTTGCAATGGTGTCGTGAGCATCACAATTGGACTGAACAGGACTGGGCATGCGTACTATTCTCAGATGAGAGTAGGTTCAGTCTGCCATCGGATTGTAGACGCCAACTGATCTGGCGCGAGAGTGGTACTGCTTATCGTCCAGAAAATATCCAGGAAAAGGACCGATATCCGACATGCAGTATCATGGTGTGGGCCAACATCATGATCAATGGCCGCACGCGCCTACATGTGGTTGCGAATGGGACTATGACGGGCCAACGATACATTGATGAAGTTCTACTTCCTCATGTTCATCTTTTCCGTGGTGCTGTCGGTGATAAATTTGTTTTTATGAACGACAGCGCAACTTGTCATCGAACACTCGCTGTTCAGGATTGTCTAGACAGCGAGGGTACTCAACGTCTCGTATGGCCAGCGCGTTCTCCAGATCTAAACCCCATTGAAAATGTGTGGGATGCTTTGGGGAGGCAAGTTGCTGGTCCAAACTATTCTCCGACAAACAAGAACACCCTCATTCGTGCACTCACAGAGGAATGGGGTGAATTGCCTCAACAGATGCTGGATAATGTTGTGCAAAGTATGGCACAACGTGTGGAATGTTGCATCACACTCCACGGTGGACATATCTCGTACTGATACCTTTCTTTAAGGTGCCTGCTGACTTTTAGATGCATTGTTCCATTTTTCTGTACGCAGATCAAATGAACATTTTTTTTCTTTCAGATGTTTCACAGCTTTTGTACTTTCCAGAATGATAAATATTCTTTATTCTAATGTCTGAACAGTGTGGCAACTATATTTTATCTTACTAGGCCTCATGTCTCGCTTAATGTTATGCTACATAGCAATTTGTGATCCGTCTTTAGCAATTGTCCAGCAGTGTATTAGACGTAAAATCTCGAAATTTAGTAAGCTGATTCCATTCATTAAGAAGAGATCCTCTTTAAGATGGGTTTTGGGAAAATCGTTTCCTAAGTGGCGTTGCGGGGGCTTAAGAGGCGTTATACATAATTATTTTCATTTCTAAACTATTAGACGTACAGTCTTCAAATTTGATAAGCGGATCCCTTTCATAAAGTACAGATCCCCTACAGAATGGGTTTTGTGAAAATCGACCCCAAGTGGCGTTGTGGAGAATTAAGGTGCGTTATAGGCAATTAACTCCTTTTTTAAACTATTAGACGTAAAATCTTGAAATTGAGTTAGCAGATTCAATTCACTGAGTAGTGATCTGTCATAAGATGGGTTTTGTGTAAATCGTTTCTTAAGTGGCGTTGCGGGGACTTAAGGGGCGTTATAGATAATTATTTCCATTTTTAAACTATTAGCCGTATAGTCTTAAAATTTGGTAAGCTAATTCCTTTCATGGTGTAGAGATCCGCTACAAAATAGTTTTGGGGAAAATTGATCCCCAAGGTTCACTGAGGGGGATTAAGGGGCGTAATAGATAAATATTTCCGCGTTTCAACTAATAGAACTATCTGATTGAAAATTAGAAGGTATGTTCCGTTCATGGAATAAAGTTCCTTTTACAAAGATTTTTGCGAAAACGGACTCCCAAAGGAGTGAGTTTGCGAGGGATTAAGGCATGTTATAGAAAAATTCCTGTTTTTGAATTTAACTCACTTACTTGAAATTTGTTGAGCACTTTTTTCTTTAGTTGAATAGAGTTCCACTAAGAATGGATTTTATGGAAATCAACTCCAGGGGGAAGCGGGGAATGTTATTGGGGCGTTTTGATAGACAAAATTCCCGTTTTTGAACTGCTAAGACTATAATAATAAAATTTGGTTTGCATGTCTCTTTTGTTGAATTGGAATCCGCTAAGAATGCTGTCAACGAGGTATTGATGATAAAAATTCCGTTTTTGCTCTGTTAGATTTAGACTTGAAATTCAGCACGCATGTTTATTTTTTGGAGTAGAGATCCACTGAAAGTCGCGTTGGTGGAAATCCACTTAATTATTAGATTAAGTGAGCGAAAAAATCTTTCTGCTTCGATTTTAGACATAAATAGAAATTAGATATTATAATTTATGTTCTTTTTATATCAAGGGGTGAGAGTGTAACAGCTATAAATATATTTTTCAATATAATCGAATTCTTAATGCTAAATATCAATAATTAATATATATGTAAACAGTATACATACGAGTATATGCAACATCGTGAAATACCTAGAGAAGCGGGTGGGTAACGGCTAGTATATATATATATATATATATATATATATATATATATATATATATATATATATATAATTGTGATTAATTTTACAAATTAGTGTTGCGTATGGGATACATTCTACGTTATTATTTATATATTTCTAAATTTATAATCTAATTTATTTAAGATGTGTGTGTGTTTGCATATAATTAGTTTATTCTTTAACAATTTCATAGGACGATATGAAATGTCATAATATTTGTTTGTAAGGGTAGTTTTGAAGCCTTGGCTTTTTTTCTGTCTAGGTGTGTGACGTTTGTCACAAAACTTTTTCACGATTGGATGCATTACTTCAACACATGAAAACTCATACAGGGAAAAAACGCTGTGACATCGTCGATTGTTGTAAATCCCCATCTTTCGATTCACGATAAGTTTTATAATTTCACCAGCTGTTAAGTGACAAGTACGGCGTCTTCAATTGTTGTGAACTCACACCCATCGATTGTCCCTGAATTTTTAAGATCCACCAGCTGTAAAATGACCAGTGCACGTGGCCACGGGGACATTGTTTATTGTCTGATCTCGGGGAGTGACGACAGCCAGACGGGTCGCCATAATAGTAAAGGAGAGCCGGTGCCCCATTGACAATAGGAGAAGCCTTCTTAAAAGAATCATGTCATCTTTTCTGGTGTTGAGAGAAGGAGATAATAGGAACAGGTGGCGTGATGGACAAGTGTGTCCAGATGTTGGACAAGGAATTATGTCGCCTTGGGCCAGACGGCTCGGGTGTGTTTTGGTGTGTTATGCGCAAATAGGACGAGGGAGGCAGAGAGAGACTTTTGTGACCTGCCAATAAGACGGGACGAGGGGCGTGTTGTGAACACACCCCTGGTGTTTAAAAGGGTTCTTTTTCAGGAGACGAAAAAGAAGAGACGAGAGAGAGAGGAGCCCGGTCTTGGATGGAGAAAAGGGCTGAGTCCGAGATTGGAGTGGAAAGACGATGAACGCCGGTGGCGTTGAGAATAGAATATAGACTGACTGCACCGGCGTGGCATATGAACTGAATTCTATTGCTTCATTAACAAATTGTTTAGCAAATAAACAATGTTTTTATTTTTATATTAGGCTGTAACAATTTATTGATGGTTAACTATACATGACGTTACAACGCACTCCTGTGATTTATGTAATAGAGGATTTTCACGGAAAGATAGTTTACAAAGACATAGATTAACACATTTTAACCTAACCAATCAACAAAGTATTTCAAATGCAGTTTCAAAACGTAGATTGATTTCCTCTCAAATGCCTCCTAGCAAGAAAAGGAAGCCTGATAATAGTGCACATGCTTTGAATGTGTTTACAATTGTAACATTTGATTCTATAACCGACAATGAATTAGATTTTTTGAAGTTTTTTGATTATGTCAGACCTTTTATTTTTGAAGAACCCCAATCTAAATTAGAAGAAAAAGAAAGGCTATTAAATGGTATGCTGTTGTGCAAGCCACCCTTACGCGAACCATACAGGAAAATGATGTGGAATATATAATTCCCCATTTTTGATCAAACTGTTTTGTAGAATTAATGGAAAACACAATAGCTGAATATTTAGAATCGGCTTTTAAAAAAATTCAAAATTCATTTGAGGAATTCACTCAAAGAGGTTCAGGCTGGAATCTGGACAAAATTTTAAAATTAGAATTAAATATAGCAAAATACCAATCGCTTAGCCGTAGCAGTTATATTCCTTTACCAAAGAAATAGGCTGATAAAAAGGCAATACTAAACATTAAAAATGAAGATTGAAAGTGATTTGTTAGGTGTCTATTAGCATATAAATTATAGATTGATCGTAAACATAATGCAAATTCTATTCATTACTATATCCCTCATGAATCAGAAATAAAGCTTGGTAACGTGAAATGTCCGGTGCCTCTAACAAGTATTTCTACCCTCGAAAAGCTCAATAATGCTCGCATAAATGTGTTTGGTTTTGAAGACGAAATTTTACCTTTGTATGTTTCCTCTCGTGAAGACCTTGATTGTATAAACTTATTATATATATCAAACGAGGAAAGGCAGCATTATTGACTCATTCGGAACTTTTCGAGGTTGATAGGTGATTTGAGCAAACATCAGGGCAAAACTCATATATGTTACCGATATTTAACACCGATTTTGTCCGCAAGACTTGTTACAAGAGCATCTAAATTATTGTAAAAATGTAAGTCCCCCCCCCAAAAAAAATTAAAAACGATAAGTTGATATAAATCCCATATAACTCCTGTTGACTCTACTCCAAAACAGACTGTTCTATCTGATCCCACACTGAACTCTCCCAGTAAGAGAAATTTAAAAAAATTTAAGACAAACCGACAAAAAGAGACTGATTGATGATGATGAGTTTCAAACCCCAGACAAAAGACATACCGCCGCAAAGAAAATCGGTAAGAAAAACCCTTCCTTGCCTCCTACCCCCCTCCCAGACTTCTAACCCCGCTCAAGCCCCGCCCCCACCTGCTGAATCCAGCGATTCTGAGATTGAGGACGAGGATGCTGGTAAAAACAACCCTACTGATGTTGGCACCCCTAAAAACCGAATTCCACCAGTTTTTGTCAACCCTCCTGACAATTAGTGCACTTTAATTACCATAGCTAGGCAATTAGCCCCAACTCTAATAACTAAACTAACTGGTAAATTTCTTCGCAACACTATCCAAAGTGATGACGAATATCGTAAACTCGCTCAATGCCTTCGACATGAAGGAATTGAGTATAAATCATTTATGCTTAAATCTGATCACCCCCTTAAATTATTAATCCGTGGTCTCTCTTCCTACTTCCCCTAAAGTAGAAAAATACGTGTTGAAATCGAGAGAGAAGGATTTCAGATCCACACATAAAATATCCCGATTATAAAAATTTAAAACTAAAGCCCCCATGCCCCTAATTTACCTACAACTTGTAAATGATGCCAAAGCTGACAGTATCTTTCAGTTTACTGAAATGATTGGCACACAAATTTCCTTTGAGCGCTATGACAATAGTCGCAACAAAAGACCCAATCAATGCTGGAGATGCCAGGGTTTTTTCCATTCTTCGGATGTCTGCCATCTCTCAATTAAATGCCTTAAATGCGCAGGGCCTCACGAGGCTAAAAACTGTGATCGAACTTTTGAAGACCTACTAATTTGTGCCACTGCGGTGGGGAACGTGCGGCGAATTGGCGCAAATGCCGCTTTTTGCGAAGACTAAAAATAATAAAAAAGCACCCCAAAAGGGCAATAAAAATAAAAATCAACATCCTAAGGGAAATAACCCTAATAACTTGCCAAAAATTAAAATTCAAGATAGAAATTTCGGCTCTCGTGATGATCTAAACTTAAAAAGTATTTCCCTGCATGCTCAATCCAAGATCCAGCAGCCTCAATCAAACTACCGCGCTGTCATTCCCTCCGTCTCGTATTTCAAAGTTGTTTCTGGACAGATCAGGGAGATTAGTCATGTTAACACCTCAAATTCCAATTTTTCAACCATTTTCACAAATGTAATTCAGATAGCTAATGATGAAGGAGTCGATGAGGAACTGTTGGCCCGGGCTTTCCGAGCAGCACTCCCAGCACTCCGAAAACTTTCTCATCCTGACGATAAGGCATGTGAAACTTTTCAGGTCTATGTCGCGTTAAAAAATGGGCGTAATTATGTTGCCCACAATTCAGCCTAACTTTCAATCGTGCAAACGTGCAATCAATCTCAATTGGGTTTTGAAGAACGCAAATGATCTGCGCTCCAAAATTCATGAAGTCAGAGATTTCGTTTTGGAGCAAAATCTTGACCTGTTTTTGGTCTAAGAAACCAAACTAGAACCTGGTCAGGACCCCTGATTGCAAATTATCATCTTTATAAAGATGATCATGTAATTTTTCCTAGAATTCGTACAGCAGGAGGTACCGCTATATACTGTAAAAGTAATTTCGTTCAAAGCAGAGCCCCTTTACCCCGGATATAGTACATGGATGCTACTGCTATTGAAATTAAAATTAATAATTTCCCTCCCCTCCGAGTAGTTTCTGCTTATGCTCGATTTTGTGCGGAAATCAACAGAAAATTCCCCGAAAAGGATTTTCTTAAAATTCTAAATTTAGGTAATAACTTAATCATTGCTGTGGAGACCTTAACGCCGCTCACAAAACGTGGAATAACACCAGGTTGAACAATTTTGTCTTTCGTCTTAAAAGAATTATTCAAAATTATCCCAACGCAAGGATTGTTGCACCTTACACTCCAACGCATATTAATTCACGTTCTCGGCCGGGAGTACGTGACTGAATTATCGACCTGGCTGTTTTCAAAAATATCCCTTTTAATTATGACATTAGTGTTATAGATTATCTTTGTTCGGATCATCTACCGGTCATTTTAACTCTATACACTAACTTTGATACCATGAAAATTCCAGTGCAACTCTCCACCAATTGGGAGAACTTCCGATTCCTTTTTAAAAATAAGCCACTACCCATTCCGGTGTCTCTCAGCAATGAGCATCTCGAGGCTGCGATTGGTCGGCTTGGAGAAAATATCTCTGAAGCACTTGTGGCTTCTTCAAAACCCAAATTTAAAACCTCACCTATTAAATTACCTCCAGATATTCGCTCCAAAATTCGACACAGAAATAGGGTACCGAGATTTTGGCAAAGATCTAGAGACCCGGCTCTTAAAAATGTGAGCTCAGTACTATTAGCAACGAGACAGCCTATGATATCAGACACCTCTCCCGTGCCAGATGGGAGAAAACACAATTGAGGAGTTATCTCCCGAAACAGGCACTCTTTGGAGGCGTACCTCCCTTCTCAAAAAGCCCTTTCATCACATCCCCCCTTAAAGGCGCTCTCGGCAGTATCGCAGTTGCCCCGATTGAAAAGGCCGAGGTCATTGCTGACAGCCTTAAAAACAATTTTAACCAAATATTGATGTGGAGAATCCTAGATTCTCTGCGCATATACAAAGGAAGGTCCAAAGATTCCTTGATTCTCCTACCTGTATGGATCTGGAAAAGACATCTCCCTCTGAAATACAGGGATTCATTAAAAATCTCAAACCAAACAAATCTCCTGGTATTGATGTCTCATCACAAATCACATCCTTACAAAGCTTCCCACTAAATTTATCATTTTCATTGCTTTGCTGTTCAACATGCTTTTGGAAAATTGCTACTTCCCTAAAAGTTGGAGGATGGCCGTGGTGATCCCCTTTCTTAAACCCAATTCTGATGACTTTAATCCTCAAAATTATCGTCCAATCTCACTACTTAGTAGCTTGAGTACAGCATACGAATTCGTGATTTTGAACCGCCTGAACCAACACTGTTTAGCCAGGAATATTATTATTCCAGAACAGCATGGCTTTGTAACTAAGTGCTCTACAGTAACCCAGTTACTCAGAGTCTATTAATTGGTTCACACAGGCTTCCAAAACCATCAGTCTACGGGTATGCTATTTGTGGACATAGCCAAAGCCTTTAACAAAATTTGGCATGATGGCTTAATATCCAAGATGATGAGACTTGGATTTTCGGACAAAATCCTAAAAATTATTCACTCATACCTAAACTCGAGAGAGTTTAGAGTTAGAGTCAAAAACTGCCTCTTCAGCCCTCGTCCAGTAAAAAGTGGAATTCTTCAAGGAAGTTTGCTTGGACCAAGACTTTTTAACCTATATATTAACGACATTCCGAAGGCTGGCAATGTCCATTTAGCTATGTATGCGGATGACACTACTATCATTAGTCAACACACTTATAATTTCAAAATTATTGAAAGATTACAAAATTACATTACCAGACTTCAGCTCTGGCTCGTTGCTTGGAAAATCAAAGTTAGTGCATCAAAAAGCGCAAGCCTCCTCTTTGCGAAACAAAGGTGTATAGGAAACTTACCCAATATCTATATTTTTGACCAACCCGTCCCCTGGGTCACGAAATTTAAGTACCTAGGGTTCATTCTCGACGCAAAATTGAACTTCTCTCCCCACATCCGTGCTGCAATTCAAAAAGCGGCAGGAATGAGCCAAACGCTCAATTGCTTAATTTCTCGAAAGTGTAAGCTCCCAATCAGACACAAGGTTTTGCTCTACAAATTATTTCTCCGACCAATTTCGTTATATGCATCTTCCATCTGGGCTTCTGCTGCAGTAACTCACTTGAAAAAATTGCACGTTTTTCAAAATAAACACCTTCGAAAAATTACTAATGATCCTTGGTTTGTCAGAAACGAAATCTTGCACAAAGATCTCAAAATTGATCCAATTCTTGATTTCATTAAAAATCAGTCCAAAAAGTTTTTTGACAGATTACTTCAAATTCCTAACCAATCTATCCGAGTCATCCTTGTCTATGATTACTTGGTCCCAAGCTCTGCAAAAAGACCTAGAGCTGCTCTTCACAACATATATCAGCATTCCCAGTCCTTAAAAGACTTCGGAGATCCTAAATATTGTCTTTGGTAACTCTTTTCAAAATTTTTTTTTCTCTAAAAAAAACATTCTCTAATTTTAACTTTTGTCATTTTGTATGTGCAAGATTTCATCTCCATTAAATTACCTCGACTTGAACCCACATTCTTTTGAATCGGTCTTGCGTGGTAGTTTAATCCCATGTCAATTAGTCTCCTTTTCCACATCTTTTGTGGATCATCCTTTATTTTACTCATTTTCCAGCGGATGGCATCACATTATGGACACTTTCTGTGTCAACGCCTTCTCTTTTCGTTCGCTGTTCAGCGACACTCCCGTCATCACTACACGATTCAGCAGTGTTTGTCTTTTCCCTTTATTTAAGCATCATGTAGCACGAGCACCACGGCATTAATTGCTTTTAATTTCCATTTCATCTTTTTTATCTTCCAAATTCCGTGTCTACTTTCTGATTTCGTTCCGTTAAGGACGAATTAGAGAAGAGCACAGATTTCTACCACCTCCCTCCGGGATGGTGCCTCATTAAATATGTTCCATACTTGCCGATTGAATTATTTCTCTCTCTCACACTGGTAGTATGTCCTCAGCTACTGGTGAGAAGCTTTCTTTTAGAACGGCTCTGAGCTGTTGTTAATAATTTTGATAGTATCTTTTAAATTTTATGGAACTTTCAACTAATTCTTCTCTTTTTTTCTTATTAATTATGATGAGAGGGTACTACTGTTTTTTGGTAAGGTACCTCGTATTTTGAAGCAGTGGGCCGTGGTCAGAGAACTGGTTGGACGCTCGGCGGTTGCCGAACGTTTATTTTTTATGTACTTTAATGTACCGTCCTCAGTAGAATAAACGAATAATTATCTTGAAAGACGTCTAGTCTTATTTTGACCAAAGTTACTCAGCATCTGGTAGATGCACCTGCAATTGAATTTTTAAAACATAGTGGCGTCCGCGACAGGACTCGAGTACTTTGGATTTGAATATTTTAGTTGAACTCTGAATTTTTGATATCGAAAATGAATTTAAATGCTTTAAAAGCACAACGAAAAGGATTGAGGACGGCCTTTTCTAATTGTTTGAAGAAAATCGAATCTGAATTTGCACAGGAACTCCGAAATTTTGAGACACTTTCGGTTTTGAAAATTCAATTCAATGATAAATTTGCGAGAATGGACTCTTGCCAGAACGCGATTTCAGAAACGTTGTTGTCTGATGATGGTGAGCGTTTATTCGCTGAAGATTTGGAAGATGCTGAAATCTACCGAGAAAAGTTCTGGGAACTTACTACAAAAATCGAACTAAAAAAGTTCAATGGAGAGGCGAAAGAGTATTTGACCTTTTGGAGCCAATTTCAAAAGATACACGAAGATAGAGGAATTGCGGCAGAGGATAAAATACAGCATTTGTTACAATCGATGGAGCCAGGGTCCAAAGCAGAGAGATTAGTACTAGGTTTCCGTGCTACTGCTGCAAATTACCCAAAGGCGATAGATCAACTGAAAGAAAGATTTGGACGAGAAGACTTATTAGTACAAATCTACGTTCGAGACCTGTTAACTTTGGTTATGAAAAATGCTGCTACCGGAAGAGCGAAGGCAGATTTACCCTTGCTTTATGATGAACTTGAAAGTAAATTGGGATCCTTGGAGAGCTTGGGGAAGACTCAAGATAAATACGAAGATTTTCTGACGCCCTTAGTGGAGAGCTGCCTGCCTGAGGAAGTGCTGGTCGCCTGGGAAAGAAGCAGAAATCATCAAACAGAATCCGAGGGATCCCGTTCTTTAGAACAGTTGATGAACTTTCTTCGGCAAGAGGTGAAAGGAGAGGAGATTGTTCTTTTGGCACGGACCGGCCTCACCCTCCACCAGAATCCACGAAAAAAGGATTATCATGCAACACAGGTAAATAAAGTAGAAACGACGACAGCAGCAGCTTTAGTAAATATGGACAACTCAGATAAGAGAATTTTAAACTGTAATTTTTGTAATAAGTCGCATCCAAGTGCAAAATGTTACTCAGCAAAGAAAATGATAATAGCTGTTAAGCAAAATTTATTGTTAAAAAAAGGGGCATGCTTTTCTTGTCTCAAAACTGGTCATTTAAGTAAATTCTGTAATATTAAAAATCAATTAAATTGTTGTCATTGTAATAACCATCACTTTGAAATAATGTGTTCTGAAAAAGAAATGAAAACTAAATCGATTCCAAAATCGGAAAGTTGTCTCTCCAGCAAAAGCAAAACTGTATTTTTGTACCGAAATGTGTAGAATCAAAAGGGCTTTCTGCCGATATAATAAGTTTTATTCCAGGTGCGTTAGGACGGAAGTTATTCCCGGATTAAGGTTTCAAAATGGGGGGACTTTGAAAAAAATTTGCGGCCCCCTTTTTTTTTTTTATTCAAGAATAAAGAAAAAAGTTACCTACCGATTTCTTCGAAACGGGTACCGAACTGTTCAGTTTTTTAATCTCTTCCATTCCGTGCAAAGATTAGGATCGTCAGTGTGATAGGACGAAAGTTATTCCCGGATTAAGGGCTCCAAAGGGACCGGAAAGGGGACCAAACTTTTTTTTTCAGCGCATAAAAAACAAACTCGTCACGCCACTGAATCGTGTAATACACGGAAATGTGTAGAATCACAAAAGGGCTTTCTGCCGATATAATAAGTTTTATTCCAGGTGCGTTAGGACGGAAGTTATTCCCGGATTAAGGTTTCAAAATGGGGGGACTTTGAAAAAATTTGCGGCCCCCTTTTTTTTTTTTTTTATTCAAGAATAAAGAAAAAAGTTACCTACCGATTTCTTCGAAACGGGTACCGAACTGTTCAGTTTTTTAATCTCTTCCATTCCGTGCAAAGATTAGGATCGTCAGTGCGATAGGACGAAAGTTATTCACGGATTAAGGGCTCCAAAGGGACCGGAAAGGGGGCCAAACTTTTTTTTTCAGCGCATTAAAAACAAACTAATCACGCCACCGAATATACATCTTATAAAAAAATATAACTTATAAAAATATAATTCTTTGCAGTTGACGTTTCGAACTGGGACGGGAGAGGAGTTGGAAGAGCAGAGAGAGCTAAGACTATAATGAATGATAATATATGGATTGATTCATGATATATATTTCATTTTTCAAGACTTTTATTTTTATTACATACTTGACAAAACATTACATAAATAACAGTTCAACTTGAGTCATTCATTTATGAACACTTGATTTATAACATTTTAAAAATAAACTGAATTCGTTTGAATATAAAATTTAAGTTCATGTATTTTTATTTGCATTCATTACTAATATATATTGAATCTTTTAATAGCAGCCCAGTTCCTGTCCACTCACTCACTCCAAGAGGCAACATACCTCTTTAATTTGTTTAATTTGTTGATAATTTAATTTGTTCCAGTCTGTTTGTCGGTGCAGATGTCTTAGGAAAATTATTAACAGGGAAATCTGTAGAATTAGAGTCCGGCTTAACTGCCGTAGAAACCAAACTAGGTTGGACAGTATTTGGAAAGGGTTCATGTGTAAAGGATAATATTGTAACAACATTATCGATGCATTCTATGAACATACCAGTTAATAAACTTTGGGAACTTGAGGTTTTAGGAATTTCCAGTCCTACTGAAATTGAAAAACAGAAAACTGAACTTAACTTAAATGATTTTAATAACAAAATGAAAATTCTTCCTGATGGAAGGTATGAAGTAGAACTCCCTTGGAAGTATGACTCATTGAAGTTACCAAGTAATAAAGAATTGGTCTGGAAACGACATGAAGGAATGATAAATAGATTTGGATGTGGGAAATTTTTTATTGATTATCAAAAGGTATTTCAGGATTGGGAAAAGTTGAACATTATTGAACGCGTACCAGATTTAGAATTGAATAAAGAATGCCATTATTTGGCTCACAGGCCAGTTATTAAATTAGATAGTCAAACGACCAAAATTCGCCCCGTTTTTGACGCATCGGCCTCCGAAAAAAGGGAAACCTTCTTTAAGGGAACAGAGACGTTTTAAGCCTTCAAAAAATCGATTTTTCAATTTTCATCTTAAAAAAAAGTAGATTTAATGCTGATTCCAAAAATGTATAACATGTATAGGTTTAAAATTTAATATCCCAGTAATTGCGGTTTTAAAATGCAAGCAACATCTGTCACGCCTCTTGTTTACGTTATCGCACGTCAACTGCCACGCCCATCTTACAGCTTACCGAAGCATGTTTTTATGTAGATTGGAGTTTTTATATCGTTTAATCTGATTTATTTATTTTATTCTTGTGGTTTGAGAAGGACTATAACTACTCAACTCAATCTTGTTTATACACAAGCTGTGCGATTTTTGAACGTTTTGCTACCTCGTGCTTGGTTTACAAACACGTGAAGTACGAACTTCTTATTTTGACTGCTTATATACTATTTTGTTGTTTACATTCAATTTGTTTGTAATTTGCGAGAATTTTAAACATCTACAATGCCTCGAACAAAAAAGTTTGGCCAAGTCAAACGTCGTTTAATTCGTAGTAAAACTTCAGTAAATGCTGAGAGTGAACGACTTGATGTCAGTGCATCTAAAAAAAAGAAAATTGAGAAGAGTGAAGGGTCTTTTAAGGACTATGAAGATAATTTTTCAGTTGATACTCAAAGCAGGTATGTTATTATTGACTTAAATATGCTCAATGATATTTTCAACAATATTGCAAAATGCAGATATTGTGATAAATCTTACTGCTTTGATGTTGCTGAAAATAAAAGTAGTCGCAAAGGCCTTGCGACTAGTGTGTCAGCAACTTGCAAGTATTGTGGTTCTGGTCATACTTCAATGACTTCAAATACCGTGTCAGATGGATATGAAGTAAATTTGAGGTTTGTTTATGGCATGAGGTGCATTGGAATTGGTAAAAGTTCAGCTCAGATATTTTGTGCGCTGATGAACTTACCTCCTCCTCCAGCTAAATTTGAAAGATTGTATACGCTAATTTTTAAAGCGTTGGAAACTGTTTCATCTCGTTCAATGGTTAACAGCGTTAATGAAGCTGTCATTGAAAATGAACACAATAAGAACATAGCAATTGCTCTTGATGGGACCTGGCAGAAAAGAGGACACACTTCGAAGAATGGCGTTGTAACGGCAACTTCTCTCGATAATGGAAAAGTAATTGATTTTGAGTGCCTTTCAAAATATTGTTTTGAATGCAAAAGTACGAACAAAACCTGTGATAATTGCCAGGTAAACTATCATGGATTTAGTGCGGGAATGGAGAGTGAAGGAGCATTGCGGATTTTCAGTCGCTCCTTACCAAATTACAATGTTCGGTATGTTCAGTACCTTGGAGACGGAGATTCGAAGGGGTTCCTAAGGGTTCAAGAATCAAACATATACGGTGATGAATTTCCTGTTGAAAAACTAGAGTGCATCGGCCACGTCCAAAAGAGGATGGGAGCAAGACTGAGAGCCCTAAAGAACAATTTAAAATCCACCAAGCTGTCAGACAACAAACCGATATCTGGACGAGGAAGGCTGACAGATGCAGAAATTCTTCTGCTGCAAAAATATTATGGCCTAGCCATAAGAAGAAATGTTGGAAAATCAGTCGCAGATATGTCCAAATCCATCTGGGCAATATATTTCCATAAACTGTCGACAGATGAAAATCCACAACATGCTTTGTGCCCTATGGGAGAAGGAAGCTGGTGCGGGTACAATAAAAGCATTGTATCAGGTGAAAAATACACCCACAAACATTCCCTCCCAGATGCAGTTCTTTTTAAAATTAAAAAAATTTTTTAGAGATTTAACTGCAAAAGAACTGTTATTAAAATGTTTGCATGGCCGAACTCAGAACCCCAACGAAAGCTTTAATAACTGTGTATGGAATCGTGTGCCGAAAAAACATTTGTAAGCAAAAGAACTTTGCAAATGGGTGTTATGGACGCGGTTATATGCTTCAATGAAGGTGCATATGCAAGAACTGAAGTATTAAAAGCATTAAAAATCAATCCAGGCGTCAACACTTGTGAAGGCCTTCGTAAAATTGACTACGTCAGAATTTGTGAAGCTGAGATGGCTGTTCAAAAAGCTTCCAAAGAAGCCAGGACAACAAAAAGGCAAATTAAAAGGAAACAGGATGCTTTAGAACAGTCAATGCAAGATGAGTACAGTGCTGGAAATTGTTAGACTTTAAATTTTAGGTAAGTGTATCATTTTATTTAGTTTTTTTTTCAATTTTCTCAAAATGGTTTTTTTCAGTTTTTAGGTACATGTATAGAAAAATCTATTTGTTATATTTTATTGAAACTTGGTATGAGCTTTTGTGTTATAATAATGTATTTAATGCTACTAAATTTATTTCTGAAAAGTTAGTATTTTTACTTTTATTGTTCAATTTCTGAAAAAAAATTGCCATTTTTATCAAAATTTCAGAAAGTCAAAATTCAAAATTTTTTAAAAACATTTCTAAGCAAGGAAATATGAAAAGAACTATTACATTTAAATAAACGTACAATTTTATAACTAAAACAGCATGTTTTGTGGTGTTATATATCATAAAAGGAAAGATACATGTACCTAAAGAGCACCATGTATCCGAAAACTTCTTTTGGTGTGTACTTTTTCGAATCCTTATATTTCTTAAAATATTTTATATATTTAATAAGTTTATGTTGTAGTATATTAAGAAATGTACATAGATTGTATGACACAATTTTTTTATTTATGGAGTCTTTCTGTTTTTGAAAATAATGTTCTTTCGAAAAGCCAAATTTTGCTCATTTTGTGTCATCGAGAACGTCCCGGTTCCCTTAAATGAATGTTTATTAAAGGGAACTAATTTGATAGAGCTAATACCTGATATTCTCGATCGATTTAGAATGTATCCAACCGGTATTAGTGCGGATATAGAGAAGGTTTTCTTAATGCTGTCTGTAGCACCGAAAGACAAAGATTTTCTTAGATTTTTTCCCCCGTGTAGTGAAGGGAGGATCGTGTATAGGCACTGCAGAGTTGCGTTTGGGGTTTCTTCTAGCCCTTTTCTGCTGAATGCATCTATTATGCATCTTTTAGAAAATTGTCAACCTCAACATGAAGAGGTTGCTCAGAAACTGAAATGTTCATTCTATGTGGACAATTGTGTATCTGGTGTGTTTAGTACTGACGAGCAGGGACGTTTCATTGAACATGCGAAATCGATCATGTTGAATGGATGTTTCAACCTGCGTGGTTTTGAAAGCAATGTGGCTGGCAAAAATGTTGATAGAAGCTCAGTCGAGATACTTCCGTTTTGGGAGTAATTTGGAACTTAGAAACTGATACCTTGAAGTGCTGCACATATATGGATACTTTGACCTGTGAAACAAAAATCACAAAAAGATTAATTTTGGCAATTGTGCAGAAAATTTTTGATCCTATTGGCTTATTAACTCCAGCTACATTGCTTCCGAAACTGTTAATACAACATTTGTGGAAAATGAAAATTGCTTGGGACAGTGAATTGTCTCCTAATGATGTAAATGTATTTTTAAAATGGTTTAGAGATTTGTATATATTGAAAGATGTTACTTTGTCAAGATGTATGATAATTAATTTCACTTCTGTGAATTACATGCTTTTGTTGACGCTTCCAAGGAGGCGTATGCAGCGTGCGTCTTTGTGAGATCAATGTTTAAATCAGATGTAAAGGTAATTCTCGTTCTTGGAGAAACTCCTCGAGAATCGGAGGAAGTAGAATTGGAAAGGAAAAAATTAAAAGTGGTAAATATTGATCTCTCAAGAGACGCACCTCCTTGGCATTTGTATGCTATATCTGATTATAGTAAAATGATTAGAGTTTTTTCATGGATTTTAAGGTTTGTGAATAATTGTACTTTGTTGAATGGAAAATGTAAGGATTCTGAACTTTCACAATCAGAAACTGAAAATTTTGAAAAGAAATTAGTTCTCGTTTAGTTCAGAGAGCTATTACCTTCCGGATGCGAAATCTTCAAATTATATTGAGACTTAATATAGATGATGAAGGTATTTTACGGGTGAAAACTAAAATACTTAATCGAGTTGATGAAAGATCATTTTTGTATCCAATATTGTTACCAGAAAAATGTGACTTCACTAAGCTATTAATTAGAGATGTGTGTACATAAGAAAAATTGTCACGTGGGAATTCAAATGATGCAATGCTTGTTAAGAGAAAGATATTGGATAATTAGAGCTAGGAAAGCTAGGTATAAAGTATAATCTGTAAAGTATAAAGCTGTATAATTTGTATAATCTGTAAACGCTTTAAAGTTAAATCCATGTCAAGCGAACCGACGCCTTTACCACCAGACCGAGTAACAGACTGTGCGCCTTTTGAAATTGTAGGAATAGATTTGGCGGGGACTTTATTTTTGAAAGATGGAAGAAAAGTGTGGATAAAACTTTGTTTACTTGCGCGGTATACCGTGCTAGTCATCTTTTGAACTTGTTAATTCCCTAACTTCTGATGCTTTTCGTTTGGCCCTTAGATGCTTTATTGCGAGGCGTGGTCGGCCACGAACAATCTATTGCGATAACGGAACTAACTTTCGAGGCGCTTTTAATGATCTATCAAAATTGAATTGGAGCAAAATAGTGGAAGAAACTAGAACTCCAAAAATATTATGGAAATTTATCCCACCTACTGCAGCTTGGTGGAGAGGCTGGTGGGAAAGGCTGGTCCGCACTGTAAAAGAATTGTTAAAGCGTACTTTGGGTAGATCAGTGTTAAAATATGATGAATTGTATACTGTGCTTTGTGATTGTGAATCCATTATAAATTGTAGACCATTAACATATATGTCAGAAAATCCGGAAGAATTGATTCCTCTTACACCTAGCATGTTTCTTATCAGTAATAAAAACTCAAACATTGAGGATATTGAAGAATTAAATTCGAACAGCCTTAACAAAAGAATAAAATATTGGAGTAAGCTGTTAAAAGATCTACGCCAACGCTTTAGGAATGAATACCTTAGCCAACTTATACAAAAACGTAATGAAAAGGAATCGCGTGATCCTTAGATTGGAGAAGTAGTTTTAGTTGGAGATGATAACAAAAAACGATTGTTTTGGGCATTAGCCAAAATTATTGAATTCATTCCAGGGCGAGATGGAAAAATTTGAACGGTTAGACTTAAAAATCAACACGGAAAAATTTTGCGACCAATACAGCGTATCTACCCTTTAGAGATACGCTCAAATGAAAATCTTCAAAGGGGTCTGGAGGAATCAATTCCCACTGTATCTGAAACTCTGTCACCCGATGAGGTAATATTTAAAAAATATACTTCATCCGGGAGATGTGTGAAGAAACCAAAGAGACTGGATTTATTTAATAGAATTTGTTATGTGCTTGAGACTCTTTCCGAGTCTCAAGAGCCCCGTTTACATGGAAGCCGGCATAGTACCGGCAATTTCGAAATGCGGATGAAAGCCGGGATTATACCGGTATTTTTTTTCGACCCGTTTACATGAGAATCGGTTGCGTTTACATAAGAATCTGGTGATTGGTTGATAGATTCACGTGATTATACAATGTAACCATGGAAACAACTAGAATTTTTAGCGCGATTATCATGAAGAGGACATGTGATTATGTTTTCGTTTTTTTACCGCCAAACATTTCTTTGTGTACTATTATTTATGCTCTTGCACATTTAAACTATACCCGCTAAAATTTCGTCTGACTATACGTGGTTGCTCGATTATAGTACAAGATGTCGATTGTCGGAGAAAAATCTTTTTTTTAATATCTCGGTAAAAATTCGAGTGTTTAGTAAACATGGATAAGAATGACATTTGTTTTCAATACCAACCATTTAGAAATCGTCGCCACCAAAAACCGAACTCCCTTTTTACTATTTTTGTGTTCACATAAGAAACTTCTAAACAGATCGAATCGGCTACTGGTCCGATAAATTTTGAAAAATCTTCAGCTTGGCGCGATTTTGTGTGTTGTGTTTTGGAGTAGAAACCCTACGATTTGGCAAGAAAAAACTTGGCGGGATAAGTGGCCGAACAATCCAATCGGACTTTGGATAGATGTCTACAGGAATGGAAATTTTTGTTTATTTTAAATTAAATTATATAGAGAACATACATAAAAAGATAAAATATATTTAGTTAGCTTAAATTTTGTTTTACACATCTTCAGAGTAGTTAAAGAGATATTTCTGTATTTAATTATCTAAAATAAGAACACAAAAATCTGATATGTAATCATACATGTCATATTAAAACAAGTATATATATATATATATATATATATATATATATATATATATATATATATATATATATATATATATATATATATATATATATATTATACAACTTTCAAACATTAGAAATGAAAATTACCATTTGTAAAATTATATATAAAAAAATCATGTAACATTTTGAAAGTCTGTATTCGCAGTACTATTAAAGGAAAAAGATATAATTTATCGAGAATTACATTATGAGTGTGGTAAAAAATTAAGGCATTAAAATGTGTGTATCATAGAATATAAAATAGTGTGCATATATTGAATATTAAATTCCTGTTCTCTTGTACATGATCAAAATAAAAAGTCATTTTTAAATCCATAATTCTTTTTGTACAAAAAAATTATTAAATATTTGTGTGGTATCTATTTATTATGTAAGGATTTCTTAACTCATTTGTTTTCCAGAATTTGACTGATACAAATTTTTCTCACACAGATGTACCTTTTTTTTACTATGGATAACAAATATGCATTTATTGGTATTTGTTTAATTAAAATGTAAAATTCAATACAATTTTGATAAATTTTATATAAAGACTTTACACTTGTGTGTGTTATTGAAATATCAACATTGTGTGTTAAAGAAATCTGTGCAACCCCAGCTGAAATGTATTAAGCATAAGAATACTCTGGATTTTTTTACATAAGTATTAAAGTCTAAATGTTCATATATATTGATATTATCCTGCTAATAAATTTAAGACCTCAATAAATTTGTCGCATTGAGTTAGTTACAAATATTGACCCAAGAAGTGTACTTAAATCAGTTCTATGATATTTAGGGGAAATTAGGATCATGAAACCAAATACGACTTTACATATAGACATTTTCTGTAAGATGTTTACTTTCTAAAAGCAATGGAAATATTCAGAATTTTAATATAACCTGTAAGATTCGCCCTGAAGTTTAAAATTCTATATAGGTGGCGCGGCCATCGAGAAGAGGGAGACTTGGAACTGAACGAGACAGAGAGAGGTGACCAACATGGCGGAGCGATAGGACAAGAGACAATGAGCAGGATAGTTGGCGATGATTTAAACAAAAAATGGAATTAACAACTTAAAATTAAATGTACATAGTTAGTTTTCTTGTTATGTTGTGTGTGGCTGTCTTTGGAATAAAACTCTTTAGCCATTCAAGAAGTAGTGACGTTATTGTACCTGGATTTTGGATAAATGATGGAATCTTCATTTAAACAAAAAGTACCTACAAAATTCCTTATTGGCGCAGTCGGAAGTATTTTAAAGATTTCATCGAAGCTCCAGGTAAGAAAGGGTGGTCCACACTCACAAATTAAAGCTATTATTGTATGTATTGTAATGTAAAGAGTGCATTATCAATAGCTGTAGTTGTTTGGAATAGATGATATGTTATTGTAGTAAAAGTAAAATAAGTTACAGTCTAACTTATGTATGTTGATTCATTAGAAACCCCCAGGGTAAGAAAGATTAGTCGGGTGAGTCATTATAATCATTAAATGATCACCGCGAGAAATATGTAGTTTTCTGTCATAGAAAACATTTTTCTAATTAATGGTATCATCTATTCGAAGAGGTAAAAGTATATTTGGGTTTCATCAGAAACATTATTGCATATTGGATATATATCTTTATTGAACATCAGTTCAGATAATTATTGTATTTCATCAGAAACATTTAAAAAATAATTAGATATATAATTCTATTGAACATCAGTTCAAATAATTAGTGTGTTTCACCAGAAACGTTACGAAATATTGGTACATATTACTTTTTTTTATTGAACATCAGTTCATGTATTGTTGTGGCAAATCTGAAACTTTGTAAAGTATTAGAATACAACTGTATTTTTAGTTGAACATCAGTTTATATAATTGTGTGAAAAGTATAAAATTTTGTTGAGAGTTTTGAGTATATTAATGACTAGAAAAGAAAGAAAGTATGTTTTAATTCATACCTCAACTTGATGAATGATTTATGGTATTAAAATATTGTTGAATTACATATAGAAATCAAATGTAATTTAAGCAGAATATCTAAGTAAAGGATATATATATATATATATATTGTTTTTTAATGTGAAATGTACATTAATTGATGAAAGATTTATTCATTATTTCACTCGATTGCATAATATTTTTTTTAAAAAAAGAGAATTGATCATATATTTTCATTCCTTTTCTGTACGCATATGACTCATTATGAAAATACGATTTTAACCATTGCTGAGTAAGGGAAAGAAAAGTGAGTGATTGCTCATAAGCTGAAGTGTGCATTTTTTTTATTATTAGAATAAAGTGTAATAACGTATTTCTTTTTCTCTTTTGAATACGTTAAGGAATATTATGTCTGCCAAGTAGAACTTGTATTTATGAGTATATTTTTTTGAAGTATCTGATATGTCAAATATGATTACTAATGATTTTTTATTTTGGCTAAAAGGTTGATTTTCTTTTATTTTATTTGGATTTATTTTGTGAAAGAGATATAAACGCAGATATTTTTTAATTGTTATGATTTATGATAATCTTTAGAATCATGAATTTCGAAAAATTGAGATATTGTTTTATACAACAGAAATCTTTCTTATTATTGTAGTAATAATATTTAGTTTAATTTAATTTTGGTCTTTCATATGTGCTAAATTTATCATCCAAGATATAAATTTACAAATTTTATGCGGAAGAAATACAAAACATTTTTTTTTTAAAAAAATAAGACCCACCTGGATTAATTAAGCATACTGTTGTGTTGTGAAATTTAGAGTGTTTTTGATTGATTTAGGATAACTATAGTAAGAGTCGAAATGGCATTTTTGGGGAAAGCTAAAAAGCAAGATTTAATCTTGTTGGCTGAGGAGTTAGGTCAGAAGGTATCAGATAAAATGACGAATATAGATTTAAGGAATATCATAATCGGTATCAAAGATTATGAAGAAGAGTTCGTTAGAGCTCAGTTATCTGTTATTTTAGAGGAACGCTTGGAAAGGGAAAGTGAGGAAAAAATCGCCAGGCAACACGCAATCCAGCAGCTGCGCTGGGAATCAGAATTAAATGAACTGCGGTTAGAGATCGAAAGTATTCGGTCGAATGTTAAGCGGACGAGTTGTGACGAAGATCGTAAGAAGACAACTTCAAATTACAGAATTAGTATCGCGAGGGCCGAGGAACATATGAGGGAAACATCTGCTGTATTGATGGCTGAAGCTACGATACCAGTAACTACTCCTATCAAGGAAGAAAATAGAATGAACGAACAAAATCAATTGTTAAATGAAGAGGAAAAAAATTTTTCCGATGAAGATATGGAAGTAACTCAAGCAATCGAGAAGGTTCTTGTGTCTAAAAGAGAACAAATTCAGACGCGTAGTACGGATCAATATGCCGTAGCACAATCTGTTGTTGTGGAGAGAGAAAAGGAAGAAATATCAGTTGATGTGATAAAGGATAAAGAAGAGAGTAATCCCGCAATCCTTAGCAAAGAACGAATTGACTTTGATGAGGATGAAATTGAAGAAGAAAAACTATAAAATTGCCTAAAAGAAAACGCAAAAATTTAAGCAGAAGGACAGTTGCCGAATTACAACAAAAAGTGAATCTAAAAGCCTCAAGCAACATGGTACTCACACCCCAGCACTGGAGTTTTAGAGGCGAATATTCGCAGGACAAAAAAGTGGAATAGGAAAACTTGCATGGAAACTGTCGGATTTTATCAAGCGAGATGGTACTGTGAACATTCGACGATCATCGCGAGAAAATCGAAGCACCAGGAAAAGAGTTCGACTTAAATTGAGACCACAAGACAATATCTACCGAGACGGGAAGGTTAGGGTTGAAACCCGACACCTAGACTTTAAGATCGTTGACCCAACGTGGATGAAGCAGGGAGTTGCACGTAAATTGAGGGAGAGTGAAATAGAATTTCAGAAACGTTGTTTTAAACGACGTGCCAAACCAAAAGTGACCATTCGGGGAGATAAAGCCTCGCCTCGCTTATATTGGGACCGAGGAAAGAGGAGTAGCAGAGACATAATCATAATGTATCTTTATAATATTTTTTGGGTGTTAATATTGTATATGCATGTAACCGTCATATTCGGTTAAAAGTGAAACTTTTGTAGTTTATTTAGAAAACGTCTATTATTGATTGATTTATGTATTAGTTGTTTTAGAGAGTCTAATGTATCCTTATTCTTATTACTGTTTTGTTTTAATGTTGTATATGCATATATGGTAACCGTCATATTCGGTTAAAAGTAAAATTTTCATAGTGTATTTAGAAAACGTCTATTATTGATTGATTAATGTATGAATATTTTGGAGAAAAATGAATCCTTATTCTTATTAATTTTTTTATTAATGTTGTATGTGCATATAGGGTAACTGTCAGATCCGGTTAAAAGTGGAATTTTCATAGTGTATTTAGAAAACCTTTATTTTTGATTGATTTATGTATTCGCTGTTTTGGAGTATAGCGTATACTTATTCTAATTATTGGGGTTTTGTTAGTGTTGTATATGCATATATGTCAAATGTAGTTTTCATTTAAAAGTGGAATTTCCATAGTTTGCTAGGAAACCGTCTATCATTGACTTATTTACGTATTTAGCATATTTTTACCTGTGTACTCTTAGAAACTAATTAAAGAATGTTATAGAGTAGCTTGATATTCATAGTAAGATAGTGCACTCTCTCTTTACTTAAGGATTTGGTGTTATGTGTGTGTGTGTGACTAACCTTTCTGGTAGCACCTTAGTCATTGAAGATGACGCATGTGCTTCTGTTGGGGGGCATGTAAGATTCGCCCGGAAGTTTAAAATTCTTTATAGGTGGCGCGGCCATCGAGAAGAGGGAGACTTGGAACTGAACGAGACAGAGAGAGGTGACCAACATGGCGGAGCGATAGGACAAGAGACAATGAGCAGGATAGTTGGCGATGATTTAAACAAAAAAAATGGAATTAACAACTTAAAATTAAATGTACATAGTTAGTTTTCTTGTTATGTTGTGTGTGGCTGTCTTTGGAATAAAACTCTTTAGCCATTAAAGAAGTAGTGACGTTATTGTACCTGGATTTTGGATAAATGATGGAATCTTCATTTGAACAAAAAGTACCTACAAAATTCCTTATTTAACCTTTTTCAACTTTCTATTTACCCTTAAATGAATACCTTGACATTGTTGTTTACAATAATCTATATTCATGAAGAATTCAGTAAAAAAAGGTAATTTCAAAGAAATTTTTTCAAAAATAAGTGTTTTATCATCCAAAATCACTGATATTCTTGTGTAACATATGCTTACGGGACAAATTTGGGGTGCTTGTATTGTATAATATTGACCAATTTCTTAAAATAAAAAACCGCCAAATGCTACGATATACAGCCAATAGTAGAAACTGTCCCTGATCACGTTTGCACACAGTAACAATAATAGAGATGTAATTGTTTTTTTTTTTTTAAATGTTATGTCTTTTTGCTTGGCGAAATCAGTTGGCAGTTTAATGCATGTTCCAAAATTTGTGGAATGGTACGAGTACTGATTTAGCATTTCTTAGAGAAACTTTGAAGTAATTTAATATTTTGCTCATGTGTAATCTGGGAAACTGAGAAGTTTCATGAAATTTAGGGATGCCCTGGTAAAAGAATCTTGCTTACAATTAGTAAACATTGTGATTAATTTATTAATGGTAAACTTTGATAACTTATCGAATTAATAATGATTTTTATTAATTTTCAAACATTAAATTTCAGAGTGAGAATTCTGAATCTTTTTTTCTGATGTCGTTTCATCTTCCATTTTTTTTAAAGTATTAATGTAATATATAAAATGATACTTCAGTTGCATATCAGTGATAACGAAATAACATGTCATGTATTTGTTTCTTTTATTCAACTTCTTTCTATAAATTGCATGATTTCAGTATTCTAATTTGTTCTATGTAAATTCTAAAAGTTGACTGTATAGAAGTGGATTTTATAATTCTGCCAGTTTGTAAGATCTGAAATTTCAAAATTCTTGTGATATTTCATTTAATCTAGACCCATACCATATACAATTTCTCAAAAATACTATGAAAAGTTTTGTAGCTTACCTATATACAAATATTATAGGTTTTTGTTTTCTAGTTTCTGGTATATTTCACACAGTTGGCTGACTAAAAGACTACTTTTTGCCATTAATTTCTTTGAAAACAAGGGAAGACCATTTCAAATATTACTTTTGTAAATGTATTGTATCCAAAAAGGGAAAAAAAGCATTAATTTGATCAAAATAGTTTGATAGTATTTAAATTAGAGTAAATAAAATTCGCAGAAACTTTGAAGAAAAAAATGTTTTTATAATTTTTTGTTTACTTTTAATTGCCTAATCACTAGGTGTTTAAAAATTTAAGTTTTTATGTCATAAACCTAAAGTGAACATTTTAGAAGTTCTACATAATTTGACCTTTTTTATCTATGAAATCTTTGATTTAGGAGATAATGTTCTTTAATTTTTTTGTTTGGGTTAACGACATTTAATACTCTTTTGTAAATATTTTTAAAAATTAATACTTTTTGTTGTAAATAAATTGCAAAAAGCCATTCATAAGATTTTCAGAGAATTTTATTAGATGTTGTGTGTGTGTGTGTGTGTCATCAATAAGATAAAAATTGAGATATAATAATTGTAAAAGATATTATTCATGTTGAATATTGGCAGACCATTTCAAATCTTACTTTTGTAAATGTATTGTATCCAAAAAGCAAAAAAAAGCATTAATTTGATCAAAATAGTTTTGATAGTATTTAAATTAGAGCAAATAAAATTCGCAGAAACTTTGAAGAAAAAAATGTTTTTATAATTTTGTGCTTTGTCCTTATAGTATAATGTTACTCTTTCAGAGAGTCTGATTTATATAGCAGATCATGAAATGCTTTATTTACTTATAGTGCATTGATGGAAAGGTTGAAGGGGATATAGAGCAACACAGGTTATGATCCCTAAAAAAAAGACAAGACAAGAGAAATCCTAATAGATTAGTAGATATTGAAAAATTTCATTCCCTTTAAAAAAACTCTGAAAGTTGATTTATTATTCATTGCCCTTTCCAAAACATCTGTAAATGTAATAGTGGAATGTGGATCAATACGAAGAATAGACCAGAGATTATTACGATGCCTAGTATATCTAATACAATTTAATATAATGTGGTCCAAATCATTTATACGTTTACATGTAATACACATTGCATTATCCTGTAAATTAAATCTATGTAGAAGGCCTGGAGTAATAATCATTTTACTGAAGATTCGAGTGCTTAAGATTTCTTCTCTTCGATTCTCTGTCCTCTTTGAAATGATATCAATGGTTGGAATATTGCCCAATTTTTCAAAATATTTGCTTGAGTAAAATGTTTCATTGATTTTTTGAATTCTATTTCGATATATATTTTTATGAATGTCTTCTGAAGCAATCCAGTCAATGTAAACATTGGACACCGTGACCGATCTTGCGAGATTATCCGCCTGCTCATTCCAAACAATTTTCGAGTGTCCCGGAGTCCAAAGCAGAATTAACTGATTAACGTAGTTAGATAGCATATAAATTTTGTTTGCAAGTCTATGAATTACCTTATGGGATTTGATCGAGAAATTTTGAAGTGCAGAAAGAACCGAAAGACTATCCGACAAAACAAGTAAATTTACATTAGATTCCACCAGATCATCTAAAGCTTGACAAATGGCCAAAGTTTCTGCAGAAAAAAATGGAGTTATAATGGTTGATTCTGTAAGCAAATGAAGATTTTTTTGATATACCTGCTATCGATGTAATTTAGTCATTTTTTGAAGCATCAGTAGCTATAATGAAAAACTTCTGAAATTCCCGTTCGACCGTTTCATCAAATAAAATACTTATCGCAGGAATCGGTAGATTTTTATCTTGAAATTTAAACCTATTGGTATAAATTTTACATGGAAGGTCTAAAAAGGTAATTAATCTGGGAATTGAAATAATTTGATCACCACCAATATTTAAATCTTGCAGCACACACTAATGATATAATTTTTATCTTCTAAAACATTAAGATTCATTGCCTCTGGGCTGTTGTAATAAAGAGGAGAGAAATCACTATTGGAGATTTGAGTAATAAAGAACTTGTTTGCCAATCTTCTAATTTTATCTGACAAAATCTCTTGACCAGCCAACTTTAGTAGCACAATATTTGGGGTCCATTGAGGGAGACATAATGCTATTCGGAGGGCTTTTGTTTGGATAACATTAAAAGGTTTTAATTGATTTTCAGACCATTTATTTATTATGTGACAAATATAATAAAAAACACTGCACATGCTGTTATTGACTAAATTAATGAGATCTCTTGATCTCGGCCCATAGTGTTTATATGCCATACCTTTTAGTGCATTGATCCTTTTCAAGGCTTTACTGCTTAGTTGATTTTTAATATATAAATTTTGACAACGTTTAGAAAAAAAACTCCTAAATATTTAATACAAGTTTGCCATTGTATAGGAAATCCAGCCAACAAAATATTAGAAAGAATATAATTTCTTTTATTTGATAATTCAGCTATTGTACATTTCTCTGAGCTTAAATTTAATTTCCAATATTTACACCACTGGAAAATTCTTTCCAGAGTATTTTGTATTTTTTTGCAAATAACATCAAGGGATTTATGAGAGCAAAATATAAAAATGTCGTCAGCATAAACCTGGCATTCAACTTCCGATTCTAAGGTTTCAAAAATATCATGCATGTAGATAGTATACAAAATAGGAGATGGACACTGCCTTGGGCTAGGCCTTGCGGAACAAGCTTTTTGGAAGAAAAATAACCCCTCCATTTTATTTGGAAGGATCGAGATGTGAGAAATTTATGAATCCAATTTGCTATATTTCCTGCTATACCAATTTGTAAACATTTATAAATAAGACCATCCACATAAAGAGTCGTATGCACTTTTAATGTCTAAACTTATTCCTACAAAAAATTTTCTGTAATTTTGCATTCATATTATTGCCTTATGTACCAGATAAGTAGCACTTCTGCTATCTTTGAAAGGAACGAAACCATAATGTTGGTGTGAAGTTTTCTTTCTTTAGTTAAATAGTAAGAAATCCTATTAGCCAAAATTCTCTCAAAAGTTTTTGAAAATACAGAAGTCAGAGCTATTGGTCTGTAGGAAGATATCTTAGTTTTATCTTTACACGGTTTCGGAATCGGGAGAATGATTGCATGCTTCCAAGAATCTGGAACGATTGCATTATCAAATAATTTTTGGAAATATCTTAAAACTACATCCCGTTGACCCTGATCAAGATTTTTAAAGAAAATTGCTGTAACATGATCCGCCCCAGGAGTTGTATTTTTTGAATTTTTTATTGCACTATGCAATTCAAGAATATGGAATGGTTTATTAAGAAGGTTATTTTTGTCGTAGAGAAAATCCAAAGGAAGCGGTTCATGATAGGCATTTTTAGATGCAAAATAATCTGCAAACATATCTGCTTGCAATTGAGAATGAGTGATAAACCTATTATTAAGCTGAAGAATATTAAGTTTTTGATCCGTGTCAGTAACTGTGGAAATTTTTTTCAGAATATTAAAAAACATCTTGGGATTAGAAATATTATTGCATATCTTGTCCCAGTACATTCTTTTGGCATTTTTAATGTAGAATCTAAGTTTGCTCGCATATTGTTTATATCTGATCCATAATTCAGATGAAATTTCTTTAATAGCTCTCTTCCTAAATATTTTTTATGCTTATAGAATTTATAACACGTACTATTCCACCATGGTGGGAAGGATCTATTCGAGACTTTAATTTCCCTAACATTATTAGTAATGACTTGCGATATCTTATCAGAAAGATCCTCAGAATTGACTTCTGAGACTGAGAATTGACTTTAAAATAAAATGCGTTTGGTTCATAACTGCTTGCCAGATTACTTTTTTAAAAATTCGTTTATTTGAATTGAGGAGAGAAAGCTCTGTAATAATTGGACTATGATCACTTTCAAAGGAGCAATCTAAAACATAACTATTGCAGTATCCACAGACATGCTTGAAGAACAAACTGTGAGATCTATCAATGATGCTGCACCTGCTGAACTTCTATAGGTGAGAACAGTCGTGTTAAGAACCAAATCAGAATCAGTAATCCATTCAACAAATTCATTACTATACCTTGAAATATGATCCGATCCCCACATCGGGTGATGAAGGTTAAAATCACCAAAAATAATCATTGGAGCCATCAGGGATTCGAGAAAAGATTTGATTATTATAATATTAAATCCCCGTGGAGCGTAAATATTTACAATATAAAATGAAATATTTCGAACATGTATTTTAATTGCGAGGATTTCTAATTCTCTGGTTTGTTGAATCTGTATAGGAATCTTGCGCAGAAATATTGGAAGGAACAGCAATTAATAAATCACCACCTGATCTCTGTCTTCTCTATCTTTTATAAAAATGGTTTTATTTGGAAGATTTATATTATCGTAAATTGATAAAAAGTTTCTTGAAAAATCCAGATATCTGCTTCAGAAAAGGGAGGGATATTTAACCATATGAATTTATTTTTGAGGCCTCTACAATTCCATTGAATTATATTCATAAATACTTAAGAAAAAAATTAATTAGAACAAACTATCCTCCCTTTGAGGAAAGAAAACCAAACTAATGAAGACAATAATTAGCCCCCAAAACAAAAACTTGAATAAAAGAAACATATTTACAAAAACCATCTTACTTCCGTAATTATCCCCTGTCTATGTTATTGGATGCGTCGCTTTCACTAGAAGCACGTGTTTTATATGGATTGAGGATTTATTACCAACAGCTTTTTTTTTCCGCAATGGGGAGTGACTCGATTTCCCCATTTCAAAAATCTTGCTAAGGTGAGAAAGTACAGATTCCATTGTTTTTTGAAAAGCTTCCATAATTAAAGTGGTTTGCTTTTCTAATATTGCTTGAAAAGATGTCAGCATGTTTTCAAGTTTTTTTTTCTAGATAGTTTTGCATATCTAGATTAACTGTATTAGTCTGGATTATTGCAGAATAAGATGTCCTTTTATTGTCCCGGAACCTTCTTCGCACTTCTCCCAATGTAAGATGTTGCTCACATTTAAATTCTAATATCTTTTTTTTCTTTTATATATTCGGGGCAATTTAATGAGTTAGCTGGGTGATCACCTTTGCAATTTATGCAACTTGAGTTATTAGAGCATTGTCCAGAATGTGAAACACCACAGTTGACACATATTGCAGTTTCTTGGCAAATCGAGTAGAATGAAGAAAACTAAAACATGTTGTACATTGTCTAGGTTTATCGATAAAATTTTGAATTCGATGATTGATGTGAACCACAGTTTCACAGTTTCTGGTAGAGTTGTCCCGAGTATTGTAATTAATACTGCTGAGAATTGTTGCTGTGAACCAGTTTTAATAAATCTTCTCATCTCTAATATTTCAAAATTATTAGTTTCTTGTAGCTCTTTTGCTATCTCATTCAGAGATATATCGAGTGGTATTTCATAAATAAGGAATCTTGACGTGATTCCCTCCCAAAGAATATTCGTTTTAACTGACACATTTGCAATTTTCTCAAGAGATAGTATTTGTGCTGCACATACTGGGTCTAGCGTAGAGAACCTTATCTTTCCATTACGAGTAAAAGACATACTTTTAATGTTTTCATGTGACGAGCAATTTTTTTTCTTTATTTCTGCATTTAAAAGCTGTGGGTTAGACTTTGGAATCTGAGAGGATCCTTAACTATTTTTAACCAAGATATTGATTTCGGATATAATTCTTTGTCCTGCTCGTAAAATAATTTCCGCGTCTCTCAGAGAAGATCTGAAAAATTTTGAAAATCCTGTTTCCATTGTTAAACTACACTGCTGGAAAATTGCTAAGGATGGATCCCAAATTGCTATGTAGCATAACATTAAGCGAGACATGAGGCCTAGTAGGATAAAATATAGTTGCCACACTGTTCAGACATTAGAATAAAGAATGTTCATTGTTCTGGAAAGTACAAAAGCTGTGAAACATCTGAAAGAAAAAAAATGTTCATTTGATCTGCGTACGGAGAAATGGAACAATGCATCTAAAAGTCAGCAGGCACCTTAAAGAAAGGTATCAGTACGAGATATGTCCACCGTGGAGTGTGATGCAACATTCCACACGTTGTGCCATACTTTGCACAACATTATCCAGCATCTGTTGAGGCAATTTACCCCATTCCTCTGTGAGTGCACGGATGAGGGTGTTCTTGTTTGTCGGAGAATAGTTTGGACCAGCAACTTGCCTCCCCAAAGCATCCCACACATTTTCAATGGGGTTTAGATCTGGAGAACGCGCTGGCCATACGAGACGTTGAATACCCTCGCTGTCTAGACAATCCTGAACAGCGAGTGTTCGATGACAAGTTGCGCTGTCGTCCATAAAAACAAATTTATCACCGACAGCACCACGGAAAAGATGAACATGAGGAAGTAGAACTTCATCAATGTATCGTTGGCCCGTCATAGTCCCATTCGCAACCACATGTAGGCGCGTGCGGCCATTGATCATGATGTTGGCCCACACCATGATACTGCATGTCGGATATCGGTCCTTTTCCTGGATATTTTCTGGACGATAAGCAGTACCACTCTCGCGCCAGATCAGTTGGCGTCTACAATCCGATAACAGACTGAACCTACTCTCATCTGAGAATAGTACGCATGTCCAGTCCTGTTCAGTCCAATTGTGATGCTCACGACACCATTGCAAACGGGTAGTATAGTGCTGTCTGGTCAATGGGACACACACAACAGGTTTGCGTGCGTATAGTCCTCCTCCCCTCAAACGTCTGGCAACAGTTTTTCGGGAGATCTGCTTTCCTGAGGCAGCAAGAAACTGATTTGCCACCTGCTGAGCTGTGGTGCGCCTGTTCCTTTTTGCTGATAGGACGATATATCTGTCTTCTGCAGGCGTCGTACTTCTAACACGACCTCCCCCGTGCCGTCTACTACACATTCCAGTAGTTTTAAATGACTTCCACAGCCGTGAAACAACGCTGTGAGCGATGTCGAACTCCCTGGCAACATCTGTTATTTTTCGCCCTTCTTCGATCTTTCCAATAATTCGGCCACGCATAAAATCATGTATGTGATGTCGGGAAGACATGCCAGAAATTTTAAGTTCGTCTATTAAATCTTTCCTGTAAAACTTTGACTTGAAACAACAACTGTCCACACGCGTCAAAACCTTTAAAGCTCTTATGAACGCTATCACGTGATGAATAGACGTGGAAAAAAATTGCATACTCATACTTCTTCTTACTAATATCCCGCACTTATTCTAATTTTCCAAATTTTGCTTCCTTTCATTTTGTGGTTGCTATGGATGATAGTGTTATCCGTCCTTAGCAATTGTCCAGCAGTGTATTATCGATTAAGGGTTGTACAACATTAGAGACGATAAATCTAGAGTGACTAAGTTTGAATCTTTTTTCAAATAAAAAAAACTAGAGAAAATAGAAATTGGAAAATTACCAAAAAAACAGAACCAAAAGTAGGAAAATAACCCCTCTTGCTCTGAAAAGGGAACCAAATAAAAAAAGAATGATACAACCTTTTAAGACTTGAGGAAGTTAATACACCACCTTCAACCTTTCAACCGACCACCTTCGGTCGACCAGCCTTCTTCAATTTAGGTATTTTTTTATATGTAGCTAGGGCATTCATGTAATGTTAAAATTAAGTGTCAATAAATGATGTATATTAAAATGAGTATGATTATTAAATAAAACTGTATACGAGAAATTTTCATGAAATCAATTTAATTTGTTCTACAATAAAATAATTTTATTAAAAAGCCTTTTTCTTTAAAAACATGTTTCTTATAATTTATTCAAAAACGTCCAATTAATTTATTTCTGAATGTTGGAGACAGGCATTTTTAAGAAAATTCAAACCTTCTGAAGGGTAATAATTACAAAGGAAGTCTGTATAAAGCATATCAAATGTTAGTTTTTTTTATAAGATTATTTCAGATACCCAAAACATTTCAATGATGTTAAAAGCAATTTTATTTCCATCTCAGAATTTCTAATTGTTAAACAAAAACTTTCATATTAACCAACTTTAATTAAAAAGCTAAATTACAACTTTTGTTTGTAAAAAAAGTGTGTATTTTCTTCGATGTGCAATGTTTTCATAAGAACTTGTTCATAGTGTGTTTTATAATTGTGGGATTATTTAATCCTTCAAGGAGAAAAAGTAGTATTTAGCCTACTTTTATAAAAAAATAATTTTGTATGTATATGTGTATAAAGAGATCTTTTTTGGTTGAGTAAATCATGGTTTGCCTTAATAACAAAAATTAAATGGTTAATTGAAAGTGGATCAAAACTGAAGATTTTAGAAAAATAAATTTTCTTTTTAAGTTCTTATCCTCGTGAATTTAAGGAAATGTTAATATAAAACAGATCATTCTATTGGTTAGATCAACTTTCACAGTAAAAAAAAATTTAATACACCTTTATAGAGTTATTTAGTTACAAGATATTACTAATTTTTTACTTTTTATATGGAAACACTCAATTAGATAAATCAGGAAAAATAACAAAAAAAATGCAATTTTTTGTGTACATTCAAAAGAATTATATTGTAATAATTTCAAATCAATCTCAAAAACTGTATTAAAATATTGGAAACATACGTGCAGAGCATACTAAATATAAATTTATTTACATCCTTCCCTGTACCTGAATGGAATATAATTTTTATTGGAAATAGGCACTTGTAAACTTCCGAATCCCGGACAGTTTTATCCAATTCGTTTTGGTCTCCCCAGATGTTTATGAGAGATATTATTTCTTCTGTTGTCCAACGCGAGCAATCCAAAACAGCAGCCATCTTGAATAAACGAATCTCTGGCGCAATGCATCATGGGAGAATTAGAAAACACTCTCCTTTTTACCCCCAAAGTTCCTAGTCGAAAGAGGGTACGAAAAATACACCTGCATTTTGCCGGGTCGTCGTGTAAACGGGTACAAAGCGGATTCGTTCCGGCATATTGCTGGCAATTTTCGTCCATTTAAACGGGGCCAAGGGGGGAGGATGTTGCAAATGAAGTGAAATAAAAGTTCCGCTAGGTGGCGTTGTTTTGTGACGTCAGTCTACGAGCTGGAGAATATATTCAGAAAACTGATTGGACGCTCGGCGGTTGCCGAACGTTTATTTTTTATGTACTTTAATGTGCAGTCCTCAGTAGAATAAACGAATAATTATCTTGAAAGACGTCTAGTCTTATTTTGACCAAAGTTATTCAGCATCAGGTAGATGCACCTGCAATTGAATTTCTAGAACAGTGACTTTAAAAAAGCACATAAATGGATAATTTTCATGATATTTAGTGTCACTTGGATTAGAATACATGTATAACATTCTTTTACGGTCATTTTGACAAAAAAAATTATTTAAATACAATATTTCGGCAAAAAATTCATTTAGAATAACCTCTTTTCAAAATGTTTTCCTTTTGAGAAAAATGCTTCTATTATAATATTTTCCCTGCATATAGCTCAGACCTCTGTACAGAAGCTCAACTATGATTTTTGAAAAATTCACATTTTCAGAGTTACAACCATTTGAAATAATTATCGGCGTTTTCTTCTTAAAATTTTTCTCCCCTGTTGTAAAACACACACATGAATAAACCCATTTCTAAGTTATGTATTTCAAACACATTCTAATTGAGCCTCTGTACAGAGGTCTGAGCTACATACAGGAAAAATATTATTATAATAGAAACATTTTTCACAAAAGCAGAATATTTTGAAAATTGATCATTCTATGTTCATTTTTTTGTCAAAATATTGTACTTGAATAATTTTTTATCGTAATACTATTCTTAAAACAGTTTTATGTACAATTTCTAATCTAAGTGACACTAAATATCATAAATATTATCCATTTATACGCTTTTGCAAAATCACGGTTTTGAACATAGTCGGATACCTTAAACAAAAAAATCATTGGAATATGAGGTGAAACAGTATGGGAGGCATATAACTAAAATAATCGTATCACATTTATTTCATCCCATTTATCCAATCAGCATTATGTGGGGAAATGATGCCGTTGCTAATGTGTTGACAGTTTTAAAGTCATTGTCTATCAACGTTAATAAATTCAATACAACGCCTAATAAAATGGGGCGTGTAACGCGCACTTTTAACGCAATAAATAAGATGGAAACTGAAGGGCATGAATTGAAATGCTGTTTATTTAAAAGAAATGACTGTCTTATAAACTAAAAAAAGTTCAAGTTCTAGAAGTATACTATATTTTCAAAAGTCTGGGATAATACTGCGAATAAATTATTTCAAAACATAAGATCAATGTTTGCTAATACATTTCAGATTTCTTCTTAAAAAAAGGGGTGCGCATTACACGGCGAATAGACCTAAAAATTAAAATATCCAGCTTGAAAATATAGGAGCGCGTTATACTTCGGATTTTACGGCAACAATATTTGTTTTTATCAAGCGATAATCAGCACTTACCTCGCCATATTCATCCAGTGCAACGATCATTCATGTCAGCAGCTTGGCTCGGAAGCGGTGGAAATTCATCTCGGAGCGGATAGGTCTGGCCTCTTCGACAGCGCAGTTGAAAATGGAGCCGAGAAAAGAAAGTTAGTGGATAGCTGCCACCTCTTGGTCAGGCAGTATTTCTCCCAAAGTCACGAGAAGAATTTCGCGATAGTCACTAACGCTCTGATCGTCTTTAAATTTTTTATCGCCTTTAAAGCCGGTTTTCTCTTTAGTCAAGATAATTTCTTTTAAGAAATTAATAAATACACTCAAGTATAATACACTCAATAATAAATACTCAACTTAATAAATACACTCAGTCAAAAACAAGCTTTTAAATTAATCTCCATATAATATTATTAAAAAGGTCAATTATTCAATTCAAGTTATCTAAAAAGTCGGACAGGAGATCAAAACCCTGACGGGCTAGGTGCTCCAGATTGCAGTTTGATTTTGAGCAGAGGTACCTAAGCTGCGCCAGCAGCCTTCAACCCTCTATCTGGTACTGTGATGTTCATGGTATTGGAAACTTGGGTTAGAAGAGGAGGGCGTGACTTCGGAAGTGGAGGTCCAATGGGAATGCAGGAAACATCGGCTATGGAGGTGAGCCAATCAAATGCCAGTTCACTTTTCACCATCGTCAAATCGCAAGAACCTACTCAGCTACTTCAGGATGAACTTTTTCCAACTTCGACTTTCAATAAACTGCACCTCTCTCCTACGTCTCAACGAAAGCCAGGCTGTTTCACCTCATCAAGGACTCTAACTCTCCCAAGCACTATTAACATCTATGATATGGGATGGAGGCTCGCTTCGCGAGCCATATGCCCAGCTACAAGTGATATTTGATTGGAGGTTGGAAGTGAGCTTTTAAGAATGAATTCATGAACTTTGCGATAGAAAAATTACTTTAAAAATTTGGAATAAAAGAGAATTTTGATAAATATTAAAGAGAGATTTTTAAAATATTTAGGAGAGAAATTTAATGTTAAAATAAATAAGAGAGTAGGGAAATTTAAACTTTGTTCATTATAGCTTCTGCCAGAAGGCAGGTTTTTTCTTCGTCGGAGTTTGCAGTTTTAAATTTTGAGAGAAGGTCGAGAATTTTAGGATTTGTCTTTACTAGACTTGAGATTATATTAAAAAGTTCCAACTTGAGCTAAATCTGAGCTATTGTTATCTTGGCTAAGGAATCCATGGGGGGTCTTCCTTTTTATTTTCATTTTCGGGAGGGGTTTGACTGGAGATTTCTCCACTACCAACGTTAGCGAAGGAAATTCCCTCTTTTGTCCATTTACTTGAGAAATTTTTCTTTTTAATCGGTTAATACAAAATGGGTTTAATTGTCATTCTTTAATGTGACAATTCTCGGTGGCGTGCTCTTTTCCGCACTTTAAAACATCTCGGCTTCATGAAGCAGTTCGCGGCTGTGTGGTAGAAGTTATTACAGTTGAAGCATTGGGTTTTTCCTCTAACGAGGTAACCTTCAACTTTCACCTGCAAATAACCCAATTTTGCTATGTCAAAAATCTTACTATTTTTATTATTTCGTGGGAGAATTACAAGAAAAAGGGGAAGGATTTTTTGGTTCTTTTAGAGATAAGCTGCGTACAGCTTTCTATTTGGAATTCTATTTCAGCTAAATCATTTGTGATATCAACTATTTTTGAGGAACTAGGGAGGCCTTTAATAACGGCTTTAATAGGTTTATTAGTTTTACGGTTAATTACGTAGAATTCGAATTCCTTATCTGACTCCAAAAAGTGGATAAGGGTTCTATATTCTTCTGGATCATTAGTAAACATTTTAACTACATCGTTAGCTATTATATTATTTAGGGAATTTTTCAGATATGCATTTAATTTGCTCTCTGAAATTCGTTTTAATTTTTAGCATGATAGGGTGGGGGAGCGTCTTCTTGGGGGTAGCTACTTGAGTAGTTACTTGCTTTTCGGTCGAAAGTGGATGTTCGACATTCTGTTCTAAATTTGAAAAGTTGTTATTAGTTTCTATGGGGTCCTGGGTTGAGGTGGGGGAAACAGGTCTGGCTGTATTTTTGGGAAAGATAAACTCTTCCGTGGATTCTTTGCCTTTATTTTAAAGTTTTTTGCTTAATTTTTTCTTATTTGATTTACTATTAATTTTATTTTCAGGAAAGGGGGCTTCTAAATTAATTTCCTCATCTACCGAGGTAGAGGGAATCTTATGGTCATTGCAGTCTAATCTAGTAAATGGGGGAAGGGTTTTAAGCTCACTTACCATTTCCTCCTTTCTCCTGATCATGGCCTGTGTGCTTGTCCGGTACAGTTCCGTGAAGGAATTCCTGGGGCTGGGTGAACGTCCGTCCATCTCGTGCAGTGACTTGTGAAGGGCTGAGATACCTGTTACGGTATCTCTGAGTTTTTCGCAGGCGGCAACTTGTGCTTGTCTTGTCGGCGAAAATTCCATACGATCGCTAGTATCGCTCATGATAATCCGAAAGGTCGTGGAGCTCGCTTGTACGTGGTCATAGGCGCTCCAGAAACAAACCCAGCTACATAAAAGAAAGTTGAAAGAGGAGCGTGTCTGCCCTACCCTTCTGTTTCATTCATTGTGAGAACGGCCGTTATCTCCCCCTTCCACCTATTGCCGAATGGGGATTTATGACCAATGGACTAAATTCATGTGACGTCACGATCACGCGATTCCGTCAACCGGTGAATATGGCGTCGTTTGTTTACTACTATTGCGTACGATTATTTTGTTCTTAAAAATTTACATTTTACTTTCTAAAATATCTTATTTTGCTGAAATGGTTGTTCGATCAGTTATAGAAAGGATAATTAGAAAGAAAAAACCATTTTTTAATATCATGGTAACAAATCTAAGTGCTTTGATAGCATGATGAAGCATGAGGATAATATACCATCTTCCCAGTGTTTATGTTTGACCACTCTTTGAATAATGTTTTCAACACCGTAAGACAAATGAAACTTCTTCAAAAAGGATTTTGGATAGATGTAGACTTACTTCTACAAGAATGTAAATGTTTAAAAGCAAATATTTGTTTATTTTATATCAAGTTTTATTGAGAACATATTATGTTTAGTTAACTTAAATTTTACTTATTTTACACATCTTCAGAGTAGTTAACAGAGGTACTTCAGCATTTAATTATCTAAAATTAGAACACAAGAATCTGATATGTAACCATACATATATCAAAAAGAAGTATATATATTTATAAAACTTATTTTACTTCGTAATTTTACAATATTACAGGGAAAAAGAAAAAAATAAAGAAATGGAAAAATATCATACTTTATTACAGCTCTGTTAATATTTATACTAGTTGATGAAATAAGAACCCCTTTCAAACATTAGAAATCAAAATTATCATTTACCATTTGTAAAATTACACATAAAAAATTGCGCTACATTTTAAAAATCTTTATTCGCTGCACTACTTAAGGTAAAATATATGAGATTTATCGAGAATTGAATTCCAAATATGGTAATAAATTAAGGCATTAAAATTTTTAAATTAGAATGTGTATATAGTAGAATATAAATTTGTGTCCATATATTAAATATAAAAGTCCTGCTCACTCCTACATGACCAAAATAAAAAAGTCATTTTTGAATTCCTAATTCTTTTAGGAAAAAATAAAAATTGTAATATATTTGCGTGGTATTACTTAACACATATGTTTTTCAGAGTTTGACTGTATGGTATAAAAACCTGTCTCACACATATACAAATTTTTTTACTACATATGTATAACAAATATGCATTTTTTGGTATTTGCACAATTTGTAGATTTATCATGAAAGAGATTAGATTTATTTTATACTTTTGCAAAAATAAATCTCATGATATAAGTCCTGAATAAATTTGTTGCATTGAGTTTGTTGCAAATATTGACCTAAGAAGAGTACTTTGATCAATTTTATGATATTTATCGAAGAGAATTACAGAGAATCTTTTTTCAAAATTATTGTTAAGAGGTTAATTGGTCAAAATCACTGATATTTTTGTGTGACATATGTTTCGAAGACAAATTTTGGGCTCTTGTGTATTATAATGATCAATTTCTTTTTTTTAAAGTATAATTATATATAAAAGGATACTTTAGATACATATTAGTGATAACAAAATAAAATGCCAATACATTTCTCCAAGTAAGTTTTAAGTTTGCATGAAATGGAACTCAAGGGTTTAACACTAAACATAAATATCTGGTCAAGAGACATAACTAGCATAAATTGTGAATGGAAATTTTATGCAACTATTTATTTCCATATTATTGTATTAAATTGTTTCTATCTTATTTGCAATTCATTGTGTGTTATAAAAATAAGATTCATTTTCATATCAAAGGATAAATATTTATTATTAATCAAAAACTTTCATATTAACTCTATCTAATATCAGATAAACAATAGCTTAAAGAAGTATGCAATTCAATAAGAAATTAAATTTAATTTGTGAAAATTATAGCATTTTTTCTGATGAAATATTCCTTAATATTATACAATTATTTAAAACAAGTTGTTCAACATGTTATAAGCACTTTATACAAAGGCAATTAAAAAGTAATTGAATTTGTAATGTAAATTTTTAATATATAGAGAGAGTTCATATATACTCGCATTAATAATCTGAATTTGTAATCCAAGTGTCGCATATCCATGCATAATATTTAGTAGCCGAGATATAAAGGTGAAGTTCATATTACATTAAATATTTCTTAAAAATTATATATTAATATGATTTATTTCTTTAACTTAATAGTGAAATAGTATTTTCTTTTATTACTTTATACAATCATTTCTAAAAAAAATTTCAAACATTTTTAAAGGATAATTACTAAGTAAATCAGACAGTCAAAAATAGGAATGTTATTTTATTAGAAACATTTTCAAATATCTTTAAATACTTCATAATATTATACAAAATATATATGTACACACACATTGTGTAAACGAAAAATTCATTTTCAACAAATAATTGTTCCACAGTGAAATAAAATATTCATTTGAATTTTAAGTGTAGGAAGGTAAACTCGAGTAAATATAATATATTTTTTAGAAAATTGTTATTTATCATTTCTAAATAATGAAGTACTGGGGGGGAGAGAAATTTCATGCATAACATTATTCATATATATAAATTCACACCCGTATAAAGAACAGGTTTACCTGCTAGTAGCATATAAGTACAAAGGAAAAAAAAACTAAGAACTTCCTATAGTATTGATAATCAAACCAAAATTACAGGATTATTTCAAATGTCTGACACTTATAATGCTTCACATAGTGTTTAATGTCCTCATTGGTAAGCCATACTATTATAAAATTTGCAATTCATGAAGTTGTAAAAAAAATTCAATTTTCATCACAGGAGAGATATATATGAATCATATACTCACATCCTTAATTACCTTTACATGCATAATACTGAGTTTTCAGGCATTAAACTATTTTAAGGATTTGTGCAAAGAAGGAAAATAGTTAAATCATGGATAAACAAAAATTTACAATCCTGCCACTCTTACGTAAGTTTGAGACATTACATTACATATTAAATTTGAGAATTACTGCAAATATATTTTATGAAAAAAAATATTTTAAATCTGTTTTCAAACTATCTTTACTAAAACTATTTATGAAATACATTTCACAAATTGTGATTTATAAATTGCGAAAATGAACGATAGATATTTGAGTCATAAACATTTAATCCAGATGTCCTGAATCAGTTATTGCATTCCCCTTAATTACCTCCTCAGGAATTAAATGTCGTATATTTTTTTAAGTATATCATCATTATTTGAACATTTGAGCATCAGCTATTTTAAAAAAATTGCGTTTCATAACTTATTTCAGTTGTCAAACAAATTGAATCAGCATCATAAAAAAATATATTATTTGAAAAAAATTCGTTATTTTATAAAAAAATAGTATTTGTTCTTTCAGCTAAGCGAAAAAAGAATATAGAAGAAAGTTTTTCGGACAGGAAAGAAAAATGAGTAATCATAAATGTTAATAAACATGAAAAGAAAATGTCGATGGAATTTTGAACAAAGTCAGGTGACGAGAACGAAAACTACGCTAGTATCCCACTCTCCAAACTTCCTCGCTACGTCAATGTGACGACTTAGAACTTCGAAGAGTGCTTTAGCTTCTCTTCGAGGCATATACTTAAAACAAGAATGCATGTTTTAAAACTTGACGAAAATTTGCATTTTTGAGAATCGTAGTATTATAAATAAAGAAAAGTTGTCAACACATATTTTATGATAAAAATGTGTACTACATGTTTAAAATAACTGGAAAGGTATTAAGGGTTCTCCCAAGGCAGGGGTGTAACGTACACTCCCGCATAGCTGGGATGCAGGATTCTAGGGGGCCAAAAGCCTACGTTATGTTATGGTTTTGCAATCATTTTTGTAAGATCCAGCTCGGGGTCAAAAACTTGACTTTGCAAGGAGGGCATAATATTCTCTGTTACGCCACTGTCCCTAAGTAACGGTTTTTGCAAAAAATTATTTCAAAAACAATTAGTTATTTAAATTTGAATACAAATAACATTCAAACATTTAAAAAAATTTCAATAAATATCTTTAAATTTGGAAACTCCTCTATTCTCTTCAATTGTTTCATTTCACAAAGAATTTCATGACTTAATTAATCCCTGCTCTTTTATTTATCAATGGCTTATTAATTTTGTTCTTTAAAGCAGCACGAAGGCCATTGGAGCTTCCTAATCTTGAATAAGTCCATGTGGCTAGGACGATACTTGAACTGGCACCACATTTCCATTTTCATTCTGCTTCCTGTCTTTGTAGACTCCAGACGCAGTTTTTCTGTCCTCGACTGCGACCCCGTTTCAAGCGTTTTGCCCTGATTTTGGATCTTTTTGCATCCGCGATTTCGATTCTACAGTGTCACTTTTTGGCCTTGTTCCTTCAAATATAACCGATTGAGGTTATTTCTCCGGATTAATTTTTCCGCTTTTTCAAGAAGTTTAATTCGACACGCGGCATGTGCAAGGCCTAGCGCCTCACATCGGATTTCGACCCGGACAGTGTTTTTTCATTTCAGCTTTTTTGGATTACCTTTGGATATGTCCGCTCCCAGGACAGATGTGGCTTCATCTATCAAGGTAGGTGATTTATTTACCTTGGAACCTCTTTCATTTGACGCAATTGCAGCTAATGAATACACGGATAAATGCACCACGTGCATTGAGTCAGAGGATTTGTGCGATATCTTGGAAGAGATATTAGACACCCTCAGCGACCCCGATTTGCCAAACACGCCTGAGACTCAGGCTTGTTAATTTGATTCAGTGGACAGCACTGAAATGCTCTAGGAAATCAATTCGACTCCAAAACAAGGAGTTTAAAGATTACATTAGGGACATCGAGCGATTTAATCGCGTCCCCACTGCGGCCTCACCCGCTTCGCAGCCGAAGCGGAAGCAAGCCAAGCGCCAGACCATTGCCTCGCAAAGACACTCCGTCGAAGAAGCAGGCGAAGTCGGAGCGAAAGCTCCCACCCACATCCACCTCCCCTCGCTATATCGGAGGCGCAATCTTCTATGGAGGAACGTCAGCCGATGAGAGGTCGGCACAGTAGAGACGGCGAAAGCCGACGGAAGCGTTGGCGCTCCCGGAGCCAGTAGTGAGAAAGACGACGGCTTTACTACGGTAGGCCGCAACGGAAAACGCATTACTCCCATTGTGATTGATGCACAGAGTAATGCCACCGAGCTCCTTGACCAGGTAGGAAAGTTCTCTGACACACCACTCGAGGGGCGTTTTGAGAACGGGAAACTCCGCGTATTCCCAACTTCTGCTGAAGAGCACAGACTCATACAAAAGTTTATCTCGGACAAGAAATTGCGGTCGCACACATTTGAGATGGCCCACAACAAGCAGTTGAAGGTAGTCTTGAGAGGGTTACCCACTGATTTTAATCAAGAAGAACTGATGAGTGAATTACATACATTTGGTTTTAAACCCAATCACATTTCCCTGTTGAGAAACAGGAAAACAAACACAAATATGCCACTATTTCTAGTAAACCTACCCAAATCCCCTGAAAGCAGGGGAATATTCAACATTAAAAACATTGGATTTTTTAGAGTTGCGGTTGAACTCCTCAATAAATCCACCATGCCCCCGCAGTGCTATCGCTGCCAGTAATTTTTTCACCACTCTCGATTTTGCGCTAGAGCACCGAAGTGTTTGAAATGCTCAGGTGGCCATCTCACCTCTGAGTGCACTAAATCAGCCAAGGCCCCGGCTAAGTGTGCCGACTGCAGCGGCCCGCACCCTGCAAACTTCTCGGAATGCCCCAAGAATCCCATCAACACAAAACCCAACAAATCAAAACCGACGAAGAACGTCTGGCAAGAGCGAGTGGCTGCGCGCAAGGAAAATAAAAAACAGCCAACAACACCTTCCTTTGCGGAAGTAGTTAAAAAAGGCACGAACAATAACTCTCTGGATGCCAAAGAAGTCATAACCCAGATGATGTCGCAGTGGGGACAAATGCTGTCCTTATTACACACTAAACTTTAAAAATCAAAATTCAATTGTAGTAATAGGGATCACTCTCTCAGGTTTTTTAGCTGGAATGCTAATGGTTTAAAAAGTAACTTAGAAGAACTTAAAGAATGCATTATTGATTATGACTCCGACGTAATCGGGATACAAGAAACGCATCTACGTCCTGCGGACAGTTAGCATTCCAAATTACACTTGTCACAGAAGTGACCGCACAACACACAGAGGGGGAGGCACGGCCCTCTTCGTCAAGAATTCTATTAGACACCACGCCATCCTAAATGTCTCAAACACCTTTGAAAATTCATTGGTCATCCTTCAGTTTGGAAATAACAGTAAGATTACTGTGGCGTGTATTTATAGACCTCCACACGGCTCCATTAATACTACGGAACTCGACGCAATTCTCAACCATAGCAACAAAGCCTTTCTTTTCGGCGATTTTAATGCCAGACATCCCAGCTGGAACACAGGCAGGGCAAACACAAACGGTAATATTCTGTGCAATTGGGCCGAAGGGTCGGCATTGGATATTCTTGCCCCTGACACTCCTACACATTTCAACAGTCGACACTCCAACGCTATCCTTGACATAGGCTTTTTTGCAGTAAATTTATCTCACACTGAAGTTTTTACTATTAATGCACTTAGCAGTGATCACAATCCAGTTATTTTTGATTTCGTCACTAATAATGTACTTCCACCAATTCTTAGAACTTTAAAATCTACCAACTGGACTAAATTTCAAGAAATTATTTATCACACCATTCCCGGAAATCCCCAGATAGCAGATTTGGATCTAGCCGTTCAAAATTTTACCAGCAATATTTCGAATGCTATTTCTGCTTCCACATCCACTAGATTAATAAACACTCCACACCTCCGCCTCCCTGAAAACATCAGAGCTTATCCGAGCTAAAAATAGATTCCGTAAACTGTGGAATAATACCAGATACCCGCCATACAAACGCGAAGTTAATGCTCTCATTAGGCAGATCAGGAGCGAAATCCAAGAACATAAAAACAGGACCTGGAAAGATTTTCTGTTAACTTTAAATCCTGATGACAATTCCTTGTATAATTTACATAGGAAATTTTCTAAATAGCATATCCCTTTTCCACCTCTTCATGGTCCGGGTGGAATGGCCTATTCGGATTTCGAAAAGGCGGAGGCATTCAAAGATACTCTTGAAGTCACTTTTCAGGAAAATGAAGAACCCTACTGTGACGACAAGATAGAAGTTGAAAATTTAGTCGATGAGACTATTTCGACAACTTCGCCACATGCACGTCCCTCTCACTTCACCCTCCGAGGTCAGAGGCATTATTAAAAAATTGCAGAATAGAAAAGCTGCAGGCCCTGATCAAATTCCAAATATAGCATTTAAATATTTTACGCAAAATGCTCTTACTCATTTAACGAAATTATACAATCAATATGCCTCATTAAAAATCACTTTCCTACACTGTAGAAGCAAGCAAACGTCATAATGTTGGCCAAGCCGAATCAAGGTAGAACATATCCACAAGGCTACAGACCAATTAGCTTAATTAACGCCACACTGCTAAGATTTTTGAAAGAATAATCTTAACTCGAATCAAATCTCACTGCAAAGCCATAGATTGTATTCCCCCGGAGCAATGCGGCTTCCGGGAGGGCCATTCAACGCTACACCAACTGATACGTGTGACAAATATTATCAATGAGGGTTTTGCCTACAAATTTTATACTGTAGGTGTCTTTTTAGATGTAAAAAGGGCATTCGACAAAATGTGGCACGATGGCCTCATGTACAAATTAATTAAATTACAGTTCCCTGATTGTTTAATTAAAATTATTCATAATTTCTTACACAATAGAACTTTTAGAGAGTTCGTGTAAATAATTCATATCCTAACACGGGATCTTGCCTCTCTGGGGTTCCTCAGGGATCTGTCCTTTCTCCGTACTTGAACAACATCTACACACATGACTTTCCACAGCACTCCACCGTCAGTACTTGCCTGTTTGCTTATGATTCCGCAGTTCTCTCGCAAGGCGTCCAGTTGAAATACACTATTAAAACTGTTCAACACTTTTTAGATAAACTTGAAACGTGGCTTACACATTGGAGAATTGCAATTAATGTAGATAAATCACAAGCAATTGTTTTCAGGAAATGGGGGTCATCAACCCGCCTTTCCAACTTACACTTTTTGATGACAACATTCAGTGGGTTCCGGTGGTGAAATATCTGGGTCTACACATTGATAGCCGCTTAACGTTCAAAAAGCACATCGGCTATCTATCTGAGAAATTCTGGGGTAGAATTTCTCTAGCCATCTCTCTCGTCGGGAGGAGGTCTCCTCTATCCCTGGAAAATAAAGTTATTCTTTAGAAGCAGATTCTGCGCCCAGTTATCACTTATGGTTCACCCGTTTGGGGAGCCGCAGCCGCTAGCCACTTGAAAAAGATTCAAGTAATGCAAAACAAAATACTACGCGTCATGACGAACGCACCTTGGTACGTCCGAAATGACGTGATTCACAATGATCTACAAATGGACGATTTCTAATTACATCACTAAACTCTCTAGAAATGTCTTTAAATCTATCGAATATCATGACAATCCAATTATCAAAACACAAACACTGTTTACGTATCCTCATCCTAAAATTAAATATTCATACTCTTCAACGAGGTGGAGAAACCCGCTCCGTCCCCTATAACTCAACAAAAAACACTCTTTTCACTCTCTTAACAACACGATTTAGCTGCACTGCACTGCGTCTTTTACTCTGGGTTCTTGGGTGATAAATCACCGCCTTTGTTTCGCTGCCTTCGGCCGTCCCGCGTTCCTTCCTGCGTTCTTCCCCTCGCCCCACCGGTGCTCTGCTTCGATAGAGCGTTTCGAGCTTTGGGGTACGTCCTCCCTCCCCGTTCTGTCGGGGAGATCTCTTGATTAGATCCGACATCACATTATGGTTTACCTTTTTCTCCCATCCTTCTGGGAAAAGGCGCCCTTGGCGCCTGCGCCCGCGATCATCTAAGTTTATTTTTAGTTTACTCTCCAGACTATCACATTACATCAAAGTGTAATGTGCCTTGACATATTTAACGTGCATCCACCCCTCCAAGAGCGGCTGTAGGTCTGGACAAACCGGACCCCTGCCTGGTGCGGCAGATAATAAAAGTTTGTAGCAGATATAGAGAGCCACAGCAGATGTTTTATTTTAGTCTTGAGTGTAGTTACTATAAGTTAAAATAAAAGCACTTGTGATCCCCACCATCCTTTAACTCCTTTCAAAGAAATTGGCTTGCTGAATTTGGCAATTCCTTCTCTTACATTTTACTCGTTTGAAATAATAACAGGTAATAACGCTCTTAATTTCATATTATTTTATATTTTTAAGACTTTACATAAAGAGTGTTTTTTTTCCAGGTATGGAAGTTTAAGTTGGCATTACTTTCCAAGATGGCGACCGATTTAACAGCTGTCAAGTGATTTATTCTCAGTTTGGTTTGGCAATTTATCGAAACGATCATCAAGCTAGGCGTAGATTCGTCGAATGCGCCCAAAACGAGATTGCCGTTGTTCCCGATTTTCATAAGCGAATTTTGTTTAGCGATGAAGCCCACTTCTGGCTGAATGGCTACGTCAACAAACAAAACTGCCGCATTTGGAGTGAAGCTAATCCACAAGTGTATGTCGAAACACCGTTACATCCAGAAAAACTGACTGTTTGGTGCGCTTTATGGGCTGGTGGAATCCTTCTTCAAAACGATGAAGGCCACAACGTTACAGTCAATGGTGATCGGTATAGAACCATGATTACTAACTTTTTCATTCCTGAATTGAACAATCATGATGTCCAGGAGCTGTGGTTCCAACAAGACGGCGCAACATGTCACACAGCTCGTGCCACAATCGATTTATTGAAAGACACGTTTGGTGACCGCCTAATTTCCCGTTTTGGACCTGTGAATTGGCCTCGAAGATCTTGTGATTTAACACCGCTAGACTATTTTCTGTGGGGCTATGTAAAGTCATGGGTCTATGCGGATAAGCCACAAACGCTTGACCATTTGGAAGACAATATTCGCCGTGTTACTGCCGATATACGGCCACAAATGTTGGAAAAAGTCATCGAAAATTGGACTACATTCGAGCCAGCCGTGGCAGTCCTATGCCAGAAATCCTATTTAAAATGTAATGCCACAAGATTATCTTTCGAATAAAAAAAATTCATGTCAATCGAATAATACATCGTTGTTTTATTGCAATTTAAAGTTCTACGCCTCTAAAAAAAAACACTCTTTATATGCAGTTGTGTTCGCGTTAATCCTTCCAGTCTTATTAGCGTGTATCTATGTGAACACACGATTACCTTTCCTTAATTATAATAGTTTGCTTTGGAAAGAGGGGCGGGAATTTCATTTTTGACCGGGGTGGCTCAACTGCTAGAGCTGCCCCTGATTCCAGGGACATCGGGACTCGGCAGACACCGTTTTGCTCAGCTCTTGAAGAAAAAGTTTAAACATATTTATTACGTAATCGAGTGCTTTTTCTAAAACTCTGTACCAAGAATCATTAGAATGGAAAGATTACTTTTGTGCATTATATATTTCATGTTACGCCGCATCTTTTCCCCTCTGCTAATTTTATACTATTAGATATACAACACAAATTTAATAAATGCTTGAAAATTATGTACCTTCTATAAGTTTTAATGTATACTTCCAAATTTGATATTTAGGGAGGGGGAAGCATTTGTATAATCTTTTCAGCTTTTCATATATGTAAATATATTTGATGCTTAAATTTCATTAAAACTCTTATGGGAAAGTGAATAGAATAAGTATTACTAAGACCTCATTGTAAAAAAAGATTTTCCGGCATTTTTAAAAGGTTAAATGCTTTTTTATGATTTTGATTTTCCTCGACTCCTTGGAAATTTCTGAAAATTGCAGAATTTTATTTTGAATTAACAATTAAAAACTTATAAAATTGCTACGCAAAATAGGGTCGTTGTAGGAAACAAAGTTAAATAAATCGAAATTTTCAAAAATCAATACAGTGTACACAATTTTTTTTTCCTTACCTGGCAATATTTCGATAGAAATCCGTGTTAGAGTTCTGATTCCACAAAAAACCTGTCGTATAGTAAAACGTCACAAATGCAATAACTATATTAAATTTTTTTTTCTTTCACCAGTGCTGAACAAAAAGCTTTCCTATTTAACACTGTGACCGGTTTATCACGTTTTCAAATAAAAACACCTCTTGGGTTCTTTGGGGCCGAAATGGCAAATTCTTTCCAAGCAAGTCCAGAAGCGAAGCGTGATTATGCAAATTAAGAACCTTTTAAATAGCAGAAGTTTAACGTAAGCAGGGTGGCGACGGGAAGTGATTATACGAGGTTCATGAGTTCTAGTGATTAAGCTAAAGTAAGAGAAGTTATCAGACACTCAAGAGTTAATCAATTCGTGCCAGAGCGTTCATGTCAATGTGGATACCATTTCACACGAGATAAACCGCCACGTCATTTAGGATTCGAGTGAGTTACTGCTTACCCAGGACATAGAGGTAGGATTGTTCAAATTACTACTAGGAACTGTGTATTTACTGAGATTAGGAGTAGGCGGTGAAGTCAGATATAGTGATCAGGGGGGCGCTTATTTGGTAGTACGTATTGTGTGTCTCTTCACCACAGAATCGCTAAGTTAGAATATTAATATCCTTATTGTGTATTGTTTAAGTTAAGATCTTAATGAAGAGATATTAAGATTATGGCAACGCCTGGTTCTTCATTCACTCCCACACCTCTAGGTCACGAGGAAAACGTAGAAGTAGGGCAACCCTCACAGGCTAATGCCTTACAACACTAGTAAAAGTAGCAATAATTCGTTCCAATTTTTACAGGTTTGGCATGGAGAAATCGCTTTAATTGTGAATTAAACTGTGCACTTAATTTCACAATGCATGGATAAAACTTCTCATAGAGTTAAATTTATATCACTTTTTGGAATTCTGTTGTAAATTAAAATCATATGAAATAGAAAACTTTGTTTTATAAATATTTCAGGAAGGAGATAATTTATAAATATATAGAGTTACTCTATATGCACTACATCTAAGAATTTTTCTTATCATTACACTGTTTACAAAACACAAAAAGAAAAAAGAAACCATTTTTTTTTTTACATATTGCATTCTGGTATACATCACAGCAGTATGTTCTGAGCAGATTCAGCTTTTAAAATTGTTTAGTTTCCCGTTCTACAAAATTCGGAAAGTTTATTCCATACTCGATAACGGTATTTCATTAGCAGTGTCTATCTATCTTTTATAAATCATATGATTAATTTTAAAAAATGAAGCAGTCGAACGAAATATTAGATGAAAAACTATTTTCAAAAACCGGATGGAGTGTTCTATATTGAAACAGCCAGCAAATCAGCTCTTTTGTATGATGGATATGGCGAATAGTTTGTAAGTACTGGAACACTGAAATATAGACAGTTTTACCCATTCTTGACAAACGATTGCTCAATCAAATAGTGACGAGACAGCAGCTGGTGACTACAAAGTGGATGTGACCTTCCCCCTCAATCGGGAAAAGGACAAGAAAGTTTGATCTTTATTTATGAAGGGCCCCCAAAAGAGACTCTTCGCCTCAAGCACTGCTTGCGAGCGGGGAAACGAACAAAATCCTTCCCTAAAAGGGAATATTTCAAACACTGTGCAAAATCATTTCCTTTCATAGTGCAAGGTACGAATATTCAAAACTTCTATACATACGCTATAACTAATTAAATCACATAAAACTCAACATGAATAATTAGTATTCTAAATGTATAAATGGTGTTTTCCTTTTAAATAGGCATAATGAATAAATGGTGTTTTCATTTTAAATAGGCATGATGAATAAATGGTGTTTTCGTTTTAAAAACATAATTTTTAATTTTAGAGGACTTTTGAAATGCATGAAAAAGTCTTAAAATTTATCTTATAAGAGAAGGGAAAAATATGTAACTGTAATTACTATTGATATGAAGGCACTTTTCTAATTTCGCAATTGCGAATTGAATAGTTCTGTTTTTAATTCTTAAAAATGTTTAATACTTCTCACTTTTCCCTTTATTCTGTTTTGAAAACTCTTAATCCTTGTGAACTTTCTATTTTAAACCAATGCTTATATCCACTAAAAAATTTAAATCTTTTTCTATTATTGTAAATCTATTTTATCATAAACCACTGGTGAATGGAGGATAACAGAGGGTCGTCGCAGCTCGGGTGTCGTCCTCGTCACTTGCCCATGGTTCACAATTACAAGGTCCGTCGCCAAAGGTCCTCGAGCATCTAAACAGTCCAACGTTAATATTCACTCACTCACTCACTTGGTACATTAATGGTATTTTTACATATCAAGCAGATTATTTTATCTTTTACTTTACAGCAAAAATATCCTAATTCTCATTTTATTTGGAATATTCAATGTTCGTCGAGATAGACATACCGAGTACAAAGGCCTGGAATAAATAATCAGCAGTGAACTGAAAATAATAAGACATTAAAATGAAATAACAATGTTTCTTTCTTGAACATCAACTTACCAGACAGAGAAATACTGCACAAAACTTAATTTGAATTAATCAATAATCTTATATAATAAGGTGGCCAATCGTCCTACTTTAGGGAGGGCAGTCCTTTTTTTATAGGTTCTGTCCTTCCTCGAAAAATGTCCTCCAACTTGTCATCCTTTTCAATATTTTAAGATTAATCTCTGTATTCAGATGCCACGCGTCACTTCATCGCAAGTAAATTGGGCAGGCATAGAAAATTGTGTTGAGTTTTTATTGAAAGAAATGCCTGATATTAAAAATGTTTGACTATTCTGAAGAAATTAGAAGACTGAATGTATATTGAAATTCTGATAAATTAGAACAATGGGAAAATCATCCTTTTGAAATTATTAAAAGATGGGTAGAAATATTTAACAATTGCTTAAATGAACACATCCCATATAAAAATTTAGTTATTCTTGTTGAATTTACATTGTACTGACCCTGAACTAATGCAGCAGTTGGAAGAGTTTTTTCAATTGGCAATGATTAATAGACATGAGACAAGCGAGTGAGTGTAAGGTTTTATGGCGCAAGAGCCAATTTTGGCTAAGCTGCGCCAAACAACGATTTAAATATTCAAAGTATAAAATTCGTTAAGAGTGTTATAAAAAACATTTTATGATTAAAACAGTAAAATCTCACAGTATAAAAAGTACATTAAAAAATGGCAAGAAGTAGAAGCGATATAGATTTTTAAATAAAAGTAACGGTGTGAAGTAATAGAATTACTTCTTCACGTTTTTGTAACATGTTGGAGTTATTGGATGGGAATATTCTCCAATATTATTATGTTTTTTTTATGTATTTATCGGCGTCATATTCGTCGGGATCGTACTCAATCCTGTCCTCGTCTGGGGAGTCCTGTTCAGGTGCGATTTCTTGCGGTTTATGCTGTTTCCTCTTTATTTCAAATGTAGCATCATTCCTTTTTTTAAGTAGCTCTTTTTTTTCTGAATCGGGCTTTTGCTTTTTGTTTAGTATCCTGTATTGAAGGAGATGCAGAAGAGGGTTTAACACCGGAGTTGGATGGGAAAGCGGATATATTGGATGCGGAAGGGACGTTGTTGGATATAGGGTTCACTGGCGGAGACTGATATTTTCGGTGTGTATGTTGTTTAATTTGCACCGATTCATTACACCATTTGTTTTGAAATCTCTAAAACATTACACCACACATTAAATGGCGAGACTGAGATAAAAGGAATTTTATTAGAGCGTTCTTTATACGCTCTTGTTCTTACTCTGTTTACACATACACGCGGTTCTACACACACTAGCGCCCTCTCGCGACAAATATTTACTTGCTGTTGTGGGCGTTACAAGAATTATTTGTTCAACACTGAACAGATGTCAAGAGATCTGCTTGAGCTGAAGTGCGGAAACTGAAGGAATAGATAGAGATATATATATTTGGTTTCGCGCGCGCGGGGGAGAGAAGAAGGTTGAAGTAATGTGAATGGTGGATATTTAATTTTTGTGATATTTTCATCTGTTTGAGTAGAAACGGATATTGTTGAAGATTTAGCAGCCTGGGAGTATGTTTGTGGTATAGGTGGGGCTATTAACTTTCGGGCTTCTAAGTAAGTTATATTTCTATGAGTTATTTTCTTGAATTTGTTTTTCAGTTTTCCATTTTGGACAAAGTTTGGAATCGGTGGAATGAGGTTGTGAACAGTTAATGCATTTCGGTTCTAGGGTACAATCTGTTGAAGAATGCCCTGTAGTTGCACACCTAGAACATGTTAGTTGGCCACGGCATGAAGTTTGCGACTGTCCGAACCTCTGGCACTTAAAGCAGCGCAGAGGGCTCGGAATGTATGGGCGAATCTTACAATTAAGGTATCCGGCTTTAATTGTTGTGGGCAATTTAGGAGTATTAAAAGTTAATATTAAATGTTTTGTCGGAATAACTGTTGAGTCTTTTTTTTATTGTTATTCTTCTGACCTGAATAACAGTCTGACTAGAAAATCCTTCAAGGATTTCCGCATCAGAGATTGTCAACAGGTCAGGCTCGGAAATGACATCACGGGAAGTGTTTAATGATTTATGAGGAGATATGGATACTGGTGAATCAAGAAAAGTTTTCGCGAGAAGAAAAGACTTTGTTTGTAGGGTAGTATAGTTTCGATAAGAAGATCCCCGGAACGCAAGCGTTTCCTAGATTTCGGTTCACCTCCTATTGCAATCAGAGCTTTTTGAATGGCAAATGGCGATTTCTGGGACATGGCATTGTTAGGTAAGGATGAAAGTGTAAAAATCATGCTTGTGTAGCAGTTTCGTCTATGTTAATTTTGGGCAATACAAGGCCTTTACCCGGGCACAGCATATTCAGATCCATAAGCGCGATAACAACTTCGTCCTGGCGTGCCTCCACCCACCACGGAGTCCAACTAGGGAGGCAGTGGGTCGGTCATCTGGGGCAAAAACCAGGCACGGTGCTTACCTGGAGTACACCCAGAATATAGCGCTACAGCGTCAGGGAGAGGATCCAACGGGTAAACCCGACACCCCTCATCTGCAGCACTAACCCTACAGCATTGTTTCTTCGGGGGCACCAAAGAGAGGTACCACCAGCCGATTGACAGGAGCGGGCTCACTCCTGCCACCCGCCTGCAGTGAAGCGTGGGCTGTGATGAAGCCGATCACTTCCCCTCAATTACTACGGACACCTCGCCCTTGCCGCCAAAGTTGCGGACATTCCAGTCTATGCATTAATTCCTGGAAAGGAAGTTCGGAACTTGGTCCTCGGCGTCACAAGAGACGCATCAACAATGTGTTTTGTTTGCTCCCGATCCGGTGACGGCAGCGCGTCTTGAAACACAATGTGTACCCAGACATCGGCGCCTGTGGGGCTTGAGCTGGAATGTGTCGAAACAGATGGGAGCGCTTGAGTGACAAAAGTTCAAAAGAGCCTATACCGATAGGATCACCTAAACTGCCTCCCCCCATCATGTTACTGATAACGGACGACCTCCGATCACACTTAAAAACTCTTACAGGAAAAATGCCCACTTTACGTATCAAAACTGCCGGTAAATACGTAAAACTTTACACGGATACACAACACGACACGCTCAAACAACTACTCCAAGTGCTCAAATACCCCTTCTACACATTCACACCCAAAAACGAGCGACCCATCAAAGTCGTGATCAAGGGCCTTCCCCGCTCAACCACAACGGCCGAAATTCAATCCGACCTACTTGATCTGGGCTACACTATCAATAAGGTCACGCAACTAACAGGAAATATATCTAAACAACTTTTACCGGTCTTTACAATATCACTACCAAGAAACACTTTTAATGACAATATCTTCAAACTTAAAACTCTAGGTTACCTTTCAATAACTGTCGAAGGCTTTGAAAGCAGAGGAGTAATCCAATGCTTTCAATGCAATCAATTTAATCACACGGCAGAACACTGCCACTTAACACCCAAATGCCTAAAATGCGGTGAGAAACACCAAACCAGGGACTGCCAGATCAAGAGGTTGGATACCCCTTTCTGCGTTAACTGCAAGGTTCCCGGCCACATGGCCAATTACAGCAAATGTCCCCTCTTCCCCAAACCACGCAAAGGCACTAACATTAAATCAAACTCTCTCATTTCAAATAACTTTATCAGACCCAATATTTCATATGCTCAAGTCACCCAACAAACTAATCATTCCGACACAACACTACAGATGGCACCACTCGTGACTGCCCCAATCGACACACCAACTACTAAGGAAATACCCACCCCCACTATCGTACCGACTCAAATTCCTAACACACAAACAGATTGCCTTAATTTAATCACCCAAACGCTCCAACAAACAATTCATGCACTTTCAACACTAGTTCAACACATAAGTCTAATAACATCACCACAAACAGCTTCCGTACAACCAACGCCCGGCCCCAACAAAAGCACTTCAAAGACAACACTCACAAAGTCGCAAATTATCGCGCAAATTAATAATCTCCTCAATCATTACGATGGAGCGAGCGACTAAGATTTTTCTTAGTCTTACCTTTTTAAATTTCATTTTTTAACTTTGATCTAATCCTAACATTGTTACCCCTCCCCCTTACAACGACCGCGGCACTTTGCAAAACCAATAGAGAGGTTTACTCGCTTGCCTTTTAGACCAATAACAGTGCTTCTTCTACGCCGACGACGGGAATTTACTACTCCTGGACTCTTGGATTCTTCGCCTGGATGACGTCACCTCCTCTACACCCCATCAATCATCATGAACAGGGCCACCGGTTAAGTGTAGCACGGCTCCCAGTGAACTGTCGCGTGAATAACTAATGGACTTTGCTACTTTGAACTTTTTGTGATAACTGTGAAACTTCAAGGGACTTTTTACAGCCAAGGACTATATACTCTGTATTTTTCCATATTTATTTGTATTTGTATTTTATATTTAAAATGTTTTAAGTGCATTTCAATAACTCCCATAACCACTCTAAGGAAACATATATCCTTATGACATGGGACGGAGGGTTATCATATAACCCAGTTCCCAATGACCCCCAGCTTTTCAAGAGAGGAGGAAGCCCCCGACACTCCTACACATTTCAACACTTACCACACCAACGCTATCCTTGACATAGGCTTTGCAGTTAACTTGTCTCACACAGAAGTTTTTACTATTAATGAACTTAGCAGTGATCACAATCCAGTTATTTTTGACTTTATAACTAATAAAGTGCTTCCACCAATACTTCGTACTTTAAAATCTACCAACTGGACTAAATTTCAAGAAATTATTTATCACAACATTCCCGGAAATCCCCAGATAGCAGATTTGGATCTAGCCGTTCAAAATTTTACCAGCAATATTTCGAATGCTATTTCTGCTTCCACATCCACTAGATTAATAAACACTCCACACCTCCGCCTCCCTGAAAACATCAGAGATTATCAGAGCTAAAAATAGATTCCGTAAACACTGGAATAATACCAGATACCCGCCATACAAACGCAAAGTTAATGCTCTCATTAGGCAGATCAGGAGCGAAATCCAAGAACATAAAAACAGGACCTGGAAAATTTTTCTTTTAACTTTAAATCCTGAGGACAATTCCTTGTATAATCTACATAGGAAATTTTCTAAAAGGCATATTCCCTTTTCACCTTTACATAGTCCGGGTGGAATGGCCTATTCGGATTTCGAAAAGGCGGAGGCTTTCAAAGACACACTTGAAGTCACTTTTCAGGAAAATGAAGAGCCCTACTGTGACGACAAGATAGTAGAAGTTGAAAATTTAGTAGATCACTATTTCGACAACTTCGCCACATGCACGCCCCCTCTCACTTCCCCTTCTGAGGTCAGAGGCATTATTAAAAAACTGCAGAATAGAAAAGCTGCAGGCCCCGATTAAATTTCTAATATAGCTTTTAAATAATTTACGCTTAATGCTCTTACACACTTAACGAAACTGTACAATCAATATGCCTCATTAAAAATCACTTTCCCACACTGTGGAAGCAAGCAAACGTTATATTGTTGGCCAAGCCAAATCAAGATGGAACATATCCACAAGGCTACAGACCAATTAGCTTAATTAACGCTACTGCTAAGATTTTTGAAAGAATAATCTTAACTCGAATCAAATCTTATACTGTAGGTGTCTTTTTAGATGTAAAAAGGGCATTCGACAAAATGTGGCACGATGGCCTCACGTACAAATTAATTAAATTGCAGTTCCCTGACTATTTAATTAAAATCATTCTTAATTTTTTACACAATAGAACTTTTAGAGTTCGTGTAAACAATTCATACTCTAACACGGGATCTTGCCTCTCTGGGGTCCCTCAGGGATCTGTCCTTTCTCCGTACTTGTACAACATTTACACGCACGACTTTCCACAACACTCCACCGTCAGTACTTGCCTGTTTGCGGATGATTCCGCAGTTCTCTCGCAAGGAGTTCAACTGAAATACATAATTAAAGCTGTTCAACACTTTTTAGATAAACTTGAAACGTGGCTTACACATTGGCGAATTGCAATTAACGTCGATAAATCACAAGCAATGTTTTTCTGGAAATGGGGGGTCATCGACCCGCCTTTCCAACTTACACTTTTTGATGACAACATTCAGTGGGTTCCGGTGGTGAAATATCTGGGTCTACACATAGATAGCCGCTTAACGTTCAAAAAGCACATTGACTATCTATCTGAGAAATTCTGGGGTAGAATTTCTCTAGCCATCTCTCTCGTCGGGAGGAGGTCTCCTCTATCCCTGGAAAATAAAGTTATTCTTTAGAAGCAGATTCTGCGCCCAGTTATCACTTATGGTTCACCCGTATGGGGAGCCGCCGCCGCCACCCACATGAAAAAGATTCAAGTAATCCAAAACAAGATACTCCGTGTCATGACGAACGCACCTTGGTACGTCCGAAATGACGTGATTCACAATGATCTACAAATGGAACCGATTTCTAATTACATCACTAAACTCTCTAGAAATGTCTTTAAATCTATCGAATATCATGACAATCCAATTATCAAAACACAAACACTGTTTACGTATCCTCATCCTAAAATTAAATATTCATACTCTTCAACGAGGTGGAGAAACCCGCTCCGTCCTCCATAACTCAACAAAAAACACTCTTTTCACACTCTTAACAACACGATTTAGCTGCACTGCACTGCGTCTTTTACTCTGGGTTCTTGGGTGATATCTCACCGCCTTGATTCACAGCCTTCGGCCGTCCCGCTGTCCTTCCTGCGTTCTTCCCCTCCCCCGCCGGCGCTCTGCTTTTTTAGAGCGTTTCGTGCTTTGGGGTACGTCCTCCCTCCCCATTTTTTGTGGGAGATTTCTTGATTTGATTCAACCGTCACATCATGGTTTATCTTTTTCTCCCATCCTTCTGGGAATAGGCGCCCGCGATCATCTAATTTTAGTAGTTTAGTAGAGAGGAGGAAGAGAGACTTGGTGTTTTGGAGGATGCTGGTGTCAGCCTCTCGCAACGATAAGAGTTTTTTTAGGGAGAGCGGTTGTGAAGCTTCTCCCGCGAAGAGACTGATTTTTTGAGTTAAAAATAAAGAATTGTAACCAGCTGTGCAAAGACATTACAGGGCCAAAGGGAACGCAGAGGATACCCAGAACACCATTTTCCTCCTTACGGGACGCCGCACACGGCAAACATGCGGGTTGAAAAACCAACGGTGTTAGTCGAAAAACAAATAAAGCAACATAATCAAAGTATTTTAAGAAATATACGAAAAAGAAACTAAATTAACGCAATACAAAATATGTTAATAATAAATTGTAACATTTTTCATAAGAAAATGATTCGAAATGTTTTCATTTCATAATGTTTATTTGTAGTCTGGACGTGAAAATCTGTGATCTAGACGGGAAAAGAAAGAAAGGATAAATTGAATGACAAGAAGGAGTGTCGAAAATAGATAAGGATCACTAGGGTACCCCGGGTTCATGAAGCCCGTGTTTACCAAAGATAGTAAACCCCTTGAGAAAAGGAAAAAATGACTAGGGATTGTGACACCCGTACTCACCCAAAGAAGGTGAGCCGCCTGAGGGGTAGACATGAGACAAATCAAGAAGGAATGTTGATGTTTTATAGCTGCAGCACTTACCGTAAAATTCAATATAAAGGATTTATCTTGATCCTAAATTTTATTAAATCAGTATATTAAAAAATGATGCACTGACAAAAAAAATCATTCAATGGAAAAATACTCGTTTAAGTAAATAATTTAAAGGGATGTAAGTGTATTAGTATATTTTTGTTTGAATTAATAAAATGTTTCATGTATTTAATTGCAATTTTTCCTTAATATTTTTTGCCCTTCTTTTCATTGTAAAGAAACTTTGTTACATTTTATATTGCCTATACGTTTTATTTTTCGATAGCAAAATATTTTCTATTATTGCACCAATCCTTACAAAACTGTAGTCGGAGAACTGAGATCCCTATTATTGCACTCTGAGTATAAAATTTACGCCAATCAGTTATTTTTACAGCTAAATAATGTCAATTATATTGAACAGGATATCTTATTAATAATCTATATTTTCAGCTCGTCGTTCACCAATAAATTACTGTTAATTATTTAACAGTTGAACATTGAATCAATTTTTCTTAAAGAATTTTGTTTATATTTTTTTAGATTAAGTACCGTATTTATATACCTAGTAATTGTGGTATATTCAAAATTCATGTGGACACTTTGTTTAATGATAGCACAAAAAAAAATCATAATTATAAAAAAAATACAATTTCAAAATAATGCGAAACTACAAAATTTTATTCTGTGTAGCTTTTCTATTTTCTTATATATTTTCGCATGACTTAAGAGAAACAATTCCATTCACGAGTTCACTGTGATTACCAACATCTTCGCAAACGGGATATCGTAAGAACTACTTTCACTGGATGTTGACCATACTAAGGGACTCAATTTTTTCTGTTTTGACAGCTCTCAAATGCAATTATTAACTGAATAGATAAAGAATTACGACTAAAAGAGAAAATTAAAAAATAATTATTAAAAGCGTAGAATTTAAAATCAGAATTATATATAATAATTTTTTTTTAAAATAAAGCAAATAAATTCACTTTTATGAAGGAAATCAATTAAAGTCAGAAAAGACGATTTTTCTCTTTTTCTTAAAGTTTTCAACTAAGAATTGATTTAAATCTATAAAAATGATAAGTGAGCGATCACTTTATAGAGGTTTTCTTTATTTCTTATTTATAGAAATGACATAATTGTTCAGGGAATATTTGAAGCTGATTACTAAGGCACGTGAAAGCAAATAAGATACTCTGATACTAGGAATCACCAATAAAACTATCAACAATTCAAAACCTAATCATTTTAACGAGGAATCACTAATAAATCCTATCAAAATAATGCTTTTAATCCTCAAGAAAAAGATAAAATTAGACGCGTTTCGAAATAGGGTATTCGGATTTATGAATTAGATATATAAATAAAGATTTGAATTCTATGAGAGATATAAATTTGGTACATGAAATGGATGCTACAGTCAGTATCTATAAATACTGTTCCATAGGGTTTGTTGCTAGCCACACACACACACAAATTAATTCCTTCTACTTATTGCACCGAGGCTAATCAATTATAACTTCACCTATTTATATGAAAACATTATCACTGAAATACACGGTCACGATCCCTTGTTCTGAGAAATTTACTGTTCTAAGAACATTGTATAAAAAATTTGGTGGGAAATTCCTCGCCAAGAAATCAAAAGTATCAATTTTGCTTTTTGCTGTTGGTGTCGTTCGGGTACGAATTGATATTCTTTTTCTTTTTGAAACGGTTACGGCTAGTGATAACAAAAGACAATGAAGTAGCGACAGTTTTATGGGTGGAACTAATTTTTAACTGTCTTTCGTATCTTGCAACCAAAAAATATTCGAAAAAAAAAATCTATTCATGACGAGTGGGAGGTTGACTATTTTGTAGTGAAAAACAAACATGTATCCCTAATTGCTTGATTTGTTACTAAAGTGTGCTGTATTTAAAAAATATCAACAAACAGGAATCTCTTCAATGACACTTTTCCTTTCAAGAGGTGATAAATAGGCTTTCTTGAAAAATCTTTATAACAGCAACAAAGTGTTTTGTCAGTGGCAATATCACAGAGGTAACAAAGACATATATCCTATGAAGTTTGTTATATTATTAGTAATCATGTGTGAAACCATTTGCTGATGCAGAATTGTGGGGGAGTGTTTCTTGAAAGCTTCTAATTTAGTGTTAGTGACAAGAATAAAAAGTTTAATTGAAAAAAGCAAAACAGGGGAGTTATAATATTTTGATCAATTTTCGACATTTTAAAATTTCCAATGTTATCTTGCTCTTAAAGCATTCCCCCCCCCCCCTCCAATTTATCCCCATGTTGCGGCCCGCGTGAAGTTCAGAGTTCTATTGCAGTATGGGTGAGGTCGATAGCTCTAATTTTAACCACAAATGGTGTGGTTATTCTAGAAATGTCTAGAAAGGAGAGAGAGAGATTATGAGCAGACTTTGAGTTATGTATAACTTGACTGCTCAAGCAAAAGGCGTGGACTGTATACTTTAAAAATGTTTGTTTATTGAGGACGGTAGGTACGTCCGCTCCGAGGATGCATTACAAGCATACTGACGAAAATGTAAACAAGGAGGACTACTAGCGCCCTCTGCACATGCGGGTCGTAACACAGTATATCTTTTCAATACAAATAAAATTGTACCTAGAATCAGTTTATTTTTCATACATCACATAAAACACGAAATTTTCTACTTAAATTTTTCACTGCTTTAAATCGAACTTCCTTTCAACGTTGTTTTTGTCTGGTAAAACTCATACGGTTTTTTATACGTACAGAGAAATGCGTGATCTCTTCCATGTTAGGATGCAATGTTTTTACCCTCCTCTCCATAATAAAGAAAGATCAGAAGACGCATTTCATCTCCCTATCCGTATCGTGTTTCCTTTTTAGCCGGAGGGGATGATTCTTTTGAAAATGTTTCACAAATTTATTTATTGCATATATATCTTGGAAATCTGATATCAATACCAGCTGTATCCAGCTACGTGTTGCTGTGGCTCAATCTGGTTAAAAATAAAAGAGAAATCACATGTTTCTAATACATTCCCTTTGTACTTGATGTATGCTTTTTTATAAAAATACTAGCTGGTATACCCGTTCTTCGCACGGGTGAACTGAAAAGTTAAACAACACAGATTGAAGGGTAAAGAAGTTTTTAATGAGTTAATTTTAAGTGAATTTTGCAAATTAAACAAAAAAAGCTTTTCACATATCTCAGCTGAAGAAAAAAAAAGAAAGAAAAAAAATACCTTTGTTAAATTTTAAGTCTGTAGCTCTAATAGCTGATAAAAAGGATTTTTTTTTATATTTATAACTCCCCGTAACACTCTTGAGGGTTGATTTTTGAAAATACCTCCCTAAGCTGATCTCTGCTCAGCAAAAGTAACACATTGTTAAAAGTTTTGTGCCGCTTAAAATATTGTAAATAATTTATAACTGAAAGTGTCATACATTAATATAACTTTCTGTTGAATTTATTTTATGTTAAAATTGTAATACTCGCAAGCAACGCCATTTGCTAAATAACAATGATGATTCAATGAAAAACATAGCGAAATGTGGACGATAGAGTCAAGTTGGCAAATGTCTAGCTATTTTCATAGTTCAAACTTTATTAGAGCTTTGTAAGACCCGTCGTGTAGGGGCAAGGCCGTCTTGAAGAACAGGCCGAGACAGAGTGTTGATGACGTCACGAAAGGAGGGAAAGCTTTTCTACGCGCATTCGCTCTGTGAGGAATACAAAGCTTTGAACATTTCTTTTCCGCATTTATATTGATTATTTCTTTTTAATTCTCACTTAAAATATTTTCTGTCTACTAGGTCATTTAAGTGTTTGTAGTTAAATTTGTCAGAAGGTAATTTGACATTAGGTTTAGCTTTATTAAAAATGGCATTTCTCATTAGAAGTAAAAAAATTGACTTAATTCAATTAGCGCGGGACTTAGATGAGTCCCCTGATCCGTCTATATCTAAAATTGTTTTAAGGGATTTAATAATCTCTAGTAAATATTACAAGGAAGAAGAGGCAAAAGAGTTATTGGAAGTTATTACAGCCGAAAGGTTAGAGACAGAATAGCAGCAAAAACTAGAACAACAAGAACAATTATCAATTGAAAAATTACGCTTGGAAATAGAATAATCTAGGAACGCTAATCTGAGTGCTACTCAAAATAATGTTCAAAACTCAGGTGTAAAATCTTTAGATGAAACAGTTAAAAGGGTTAGGCTCTTAAGAGATACGCCACCACGAAATCTCGAGCGTAATGTTAATCCTATGGAGTTTCTTTCTCTTATATTTACATCTAGGATATTGCTTTCAATTGCATGGAATAAAATGCATCTAAAAAAGCGAAAAAAAAAATTAAATTCTTCCATTATTACGATTTTTTTTTAAAAAAATCTAAGTATTTTAAGTATTATTTAAAGATCTGAAAATTCATATATAGTGCATTAAAACGATCACAAAAATATTTTAAATTATCGGATAAAAAAAAATAAAAACAGGAAAAATTTCCTTTTTTTAGGCTCTTTCAAAAACGCATGCTTTAAACTTTTTAAATTAATTTTTTTGCGAGTAATTATTAAATCAGCATTGCACATTTGGTAAGAAGGGGAAAGTAAACTTGTAACTCCGCCTTCTTGCGGAAGGATGCATGAAGTTTCCCCGTATGTTCATTGATGAATGGTAATTTATGACTCTTCAGTGGGGACTGTAACAGGTTTTTTTCTTTTTTTCCAAATGGAGCTAGTTTTCTAAGAATCCATAGCGCATTCAAGAAACTATTTACATTTGCTCAATTCTTTGGAAGTGCAGTGCATTCTTTGAGTTTGCACTTGAAAATTACTGCTAATACGTCTTCTAAACTAAGTTATTCTCTGTTTTTTATTCTATATTTCTTAAATTTTTTTTACATACTAGACAAATTATATTTTGTTAATCACTAAAATGAACAATTTTAATATTTATTAAATACCTCTTGAATCGTCAGGATAAAGTGAATCAGTTTTTACATTCTTTTGTTACAAACTTCCAAAATTGAGAATCGTGTGTTTTGCCAAGTTTCAGGTACCTGAATATCAACTCTTTTAAAAACTATTGCTAGTTAGGTGATGCAAATATATATGTAAATACTTCGCCTCATGAAAATATATAATGAAATCATAAAAAAGAATTTTTGCTTTTGTTTTATCTGTTTTTTATTGTTCTGTTTTAGTTAATCTTCATATAAAGTTTCATATCTTCAATAAAAGCAAAATTAAAAAATTGGTTTTTTGAAAGTATATAATATGTTGGTACCCTTAAAATTTTCAAAATTTAACCAAACTATTAAAAGCTGCCTTATATATATTTTTAATATTGTAACATAAGTGTGTACCTAATCAACCAATAAAATAGTTTTTTTAAGTAAACACTTTTGTTACATACTGTGGAGTGACACGTGGAACAGGGTCCTCGCCCCTCACTCTGGAAACTGTGCTTTAAATATAATATTTAATGCACAGTCAAATCATTTCACAATTTTAATGCTTGACATCTCAGGAGGTTGGAAGAATCCGTGAAATTCTAATTTTTCACCTCTTTTTTTGGCTCGTTAATTTTAGTTAAAATTATTTGTTAACTGCGAAATGCTTAAAGATTTTTGGTATTGATTATTCTAAATATATGAATACATTCTCTTGTACCATTGCTTATGTAATCCACGACACTTTTCTCTTTGACGCATTCTTTTTCAAAAATAATACTAATAATCGGGATGTTTTTATTTGCTTTTGTACTTATAAAGCAAATTTGAGTTTCTCTTTTGAGGAAGGAAAGTAGCGAAAGACAAAAAGAAAAAAATTTTAATGACATAAGTATAGAAATCTTCAGGAAGTTCTGACATCAAGAGAGTAAGAGAAAATTTCTCAGAGAAAAGGAAAACGTAGTGCATTCGTTTTGTATGCACATACATTTTATTCTTCATCAAGGATAAAGGACGAGGACGTGTCACTTGAGTTTCCCCCTTTTTTCCCCCATCCTGCCAACAAGACTGAGCCTCTACAAACTTAACATCTATCAAACCCTCTACATCAGGGGTGTCCAACACCCGGCAGGTGGGCCGCATGTGGCCCGCTAGTACTTAAGTTGCGGCCCACCAACTCTTTATAAAAAAATTTTTAAATATCAGGTTTTTAAAGTTTTTTTCATTTTGAAATTTATTTAAGGGAAAATTTATATACATATTTAAGTCTACAATGTATTCACCTATTAAATGTTCTTGTTTTAAAATAAATCCTTTTTGATAATAGAAACGTCCTTTAGATTAAAATAGATTTATATTTTATTAAACAGTTACTTTTGTGATTTTTTACTATAATAAATTACCTTTTTAATAAATTCCGAATTGCATTTTATGCATATCCCTTACTATGGATGGTGCATGATTTTTTGTGTGTGTGACTTTCATTTCTCCTCCTTTTTTTCTGTTTGCAGTGCCCAAAAAGCAAGAGAGGCAGTCAGAGATGTTTTTTAAAGTTTCAAAAAATTATTCAAGACGGTTATGATAAAAGGCAAGGTATACTTAATCGTTTGAGAATGACAGCACAATCAAATTTCAACAATGAGTAACTAAAGATCATTTCAAAAGGAATTCTGTAATTTTCAAGAAAATGCCAACTGTTATAATTTAAACATTATTGGATCATTGTATTAATATATTATATAAACATTATTATATTATTTATATCTGTATACATGAAAAATAATGAAAACAATTATAATTCATTCTGTTTTAAATTTTCACTCCAATAAATGGTTTTTTGTTTCCAAATCTGATATAAAGGTACATATTTTTATGTGCGGCCCACGAAATTATAATGTTTTTCCAAAGTGGCCTACAAGATCATTTGGGTTGAACACCACTGCTCTACATCATTGGTCTTTTTGTTCGCATTATTGTCTTGCTATTTGTTTGTATTAGTGAGAAACTCTAGATCAGGGGTTTCCAAACTTTTATCAGTAGCTATCAGTAAAGTTTGATTCTAATCAATGGGCACGGAAACAAATTAAAAAAAAAACCTGGCATTTAAATTTTAAAAATTAAGGTTTATTAAAAAAAACATTTAAAGAAAACAGTTATTATACAGTTAGCAACACTCGGACATGACTTCACTCCGTCGTACCCAAAGACCGAATCCCTGCCACTTGCCATTCCACATTCCAAGGGGAGGAAACTACCCATTCCCCTTAGCTGGTGTCAATGGGCCTTCCCACTCCTACACCTCCCCCTTAAAAAGCTCATCCGTCATTCCAGGACGATGAAGCTGAAAAGAAACTATGAAAAAAAAAAAAACACATGCACACATACATGGCAAGAAACAAGATAACGAGAGAAATTTTTTTTTTTTTCAGGTATCATGTAAAAAGAGCTTTTGCTAATACAACTCCCAAGAAATAGATTTACAAATCACATTAATATGCTAGAAAATTAATATCCGTACAAGTTTTAACACAAAAAATACTCAAAAAAAAAAAAAAAAAAATATTAAAATATAAAAAGAAGTTACCAAAAATATATCATAAAAATCTAAAATAATTATACGACATGTACTAGCAAAGCATATTTAGAAGCCAAAGTTTTAATCTTTAGAAATTTCCAGAAATTATGGTACTGAAAAACGTTAAGTACATATATAATCATTGGCATAAATCTTATCTATTTAACAGGAGCAGGCAACCTGAATAATTCATTACTTTTACATGCTTAAACCTTCAGCCAAACGTTAATTCTTTTATTGTACCAGGTTTAAACATTTTAAAAAATTCTCTTTCTCTTTTTCTTCCAATTTCTATGTAAAATGAAAGCAAGAAAAATCCTTTTCAGTCCCAAGAGTGACAAAAAACAATCAACGCATGTTATTGTCCATAAAATATCCTCGCGAACCTTAAGTATTTTCAATCCTGCCTTCAACTCCAAATTAACAATTCCTGTTATTGGATCACGACAACATTGCACCTGGGTTGAGTCAATAAAATTAGGAATACATTCCTTACGGGGGCAACCACGCCTAGTACTATACAAGATTCCTTTTAAATTCACAAGTTAAGACAACCTCACCCTTGCTTTCTTTTATACCTTGTCCATTTGTTTGGACATTCGATCCATTAATTTTTACTGCAACCAAATCTCCGTTTGGAACATTCAATAAAGACTGTGTCTCAGGAAGTAGATCGGTGACCACTTCTTGGCTGCAAACTGATTTTGAATCTGTTGAACTAATAATTCCTTCTTTCTTTGAAGGTTCTCGAAGTTTCGCAGGATTGCGAATCATTTGCGAGTTTTCTATTAATACTTCATAATCAGAGGAACAGATTAACATGTCGTTAACCAAATTTTTAGAGACAGGCACAACACCGTGCCTAAAGTCATTCAATTCCATGTTGGAATCTTTTACTTCACCCATTTCATGCTCCCCAAATGCAGACGTTATTTGAATTGACCCTCTATTATTAATGCTTTGTCCTTCGACAACATCTGGTCTTACCACGGGCATCTGGGCACCTGTGTCTATGACAGCATTCACCATTTCTTGCTCACCCTTGACCTTGACGTAAACAACCCTTAAATCGTCCATTCCCTTTTCTTCCTTGATAGGAGTAGTTACTGGTATCGTAGCTTCAGCCATCAACACAGCAGGAGACGTTTCCCTCACATGTTCCTCGGCCCTCCCGATACTAATTCGGTAATTTGAAGATGTCTTCTTACGATCTTCTGCACAACTCGTCCGCTTGACATTCGACCGAATACTTTCGATCTCTAACCGCAGTTCATTCAATTCTGATTCCCAGCGCAGCTGCTGGATTGCGTGCTGCCTGGCGATTTTTCCTCCTCGATTGCGAGCTGCCTGGCGATTTTTTCCTCACTTTCCCTTTCAAAGCGTTCCTCTAAAATAACAGATAACTGATCTCTAACGAACTCTTCTTCGTAATCTTTGCTACCGATTATGATATTCCTTAGCTCTATATTCGTCATTTTATCTGATACCTTTTGACCTAACTCCTCAGCCAACAAAACTAAATCCTGCTTTTTAGCTTTCTCCAAAAATGCCATTTGAAAATTTTCTTTTTCCAATATACCGCAACTAAACAAATAATCAAATGAAATAACACCCAGAAGGGATTGCTAAAAATTAAACACCACAAATATATCTTTGTTTAAAACACACAACAATAAGCATCCGCTACACTAACACAACACTCAATGAATTAGGAGGAATTCCAGAATAATGTATTATATATTTCGCAATATACCAAGTGTACTTAAATAACTAATAAATAAAACTTAATATATTACTGATACACAATAATCACTTAAAATATTACTGATACACAAGAATCACTTAAAATATTACCGATATACAATAATCACCTAAAATATTACTGACACACAATAATCACTTAAAATATTATTGACACACAATAATCTCCTAACCTATTTCTGATATACACAATATAATCACTTAAAATATAACCGACATGCACCACTTAATCTATTCCTGGCTGGAATAATAGAACACTACAAAATATATATTCGGTAGTTTTTCTCCAATTTAAACTGATAATATTTTTTTCACATTAATCGAAAATACTATGCGTACATAAGCACAAAATAATTTCATTGACATGAGATAAGTATTATTCTTTAGCATTAATTTTTCAATAAACTCAATTGCTATTCACTGACGTGAACTTATTATTGTGCATTACAAAAATAAATAAATACAATAAAGAAAAAAAAAAAAAACATACAATCTTTCCTTAATTTATAGAACTGATGTTCTAAAACACTTTCCATTTATATGGAACAATAATAAAAAAAAAATATATATACTGATGTATATAATAATTCCCAATTGAACTGGCGTTCAAAAATTTTATAACTGCATGTGGATATGCAATAAAATAATATACTGAGAGAATTAATGATTTTGAAGTTTTCCTTAATTCATAGAACTGATGTTCTAAAACTTACTTTCCATTGATATGGAACAAGAAATAATAAAAAAATATACTGATATATAATAACTGAAATTTGAACTGGCGTTCAAAATTTTATAAATAACTGCATGGATATGCAATAAAATAATATACTGAGAGAATTAATGATTTTGAAGCTTCTTAATTTTTAGAACGGATGTTCTAAAACTTACTTTCCATTGATATGGAACAAGAATAATAAAATATATATACTGATGTATATAATTAATTCAAAATTGAACTGGCGTTCAACAAGTTACAACTGCATGGATATGCAGAGCAAAAAAAACGTACACTGACGTATACAAAAATAAAATCAAAATTCTCTCTTAATAAATGGATATTAAACAGTATAATTTTATAAATTTCTCTCGTCTTACATTACAGGGAGTTGCAAGCAAAAACTCTTACCTGATTCATTTCCACGCGGGAATCCAGAAAACTCGAAATTTCTGGAACGTTCTTCCTGTGGGGTTTTCCACTAAGACTCGATCATTAACGGCTGCGCCAGTAAAGTTTGATTCTAATCAATGGGCACGGAAACAAATTAAAAAAAAACCTGGCATTTAAATTTTAAAAATTAAGGTTTATTAAAAAAAACATTTAAAGAAAACAGTTATTATACAGTTAGCAACACTCGGACATGACTTCACTCCGTCGTACCCAAAGACCGAATCCCTGCCACTTGCCATTCCACATTCCAAGGGGGAGGGGAAACTACCCATTCCCCTTAGCTGGTGTCAATGGGCCTTCCCACTCCTACACTATCCCTTTCGAAAAAATTGTTTTCTTTTCAGTCCCCTTACATTTTTCTGTAATATATAGCATACAATATAACAAATATGCTAAAAAACATTGTCCCCCAAAAGTTTTACTAGTATAATTTAACTAAAAATATTGTCAAAAAATTAGGGGGAATACGTTCATAAGATTTCTTTTATTTTTCTAATTTTATAAGCATAAACAAGATTTTAGAACACAGATTGTAATTGCATATTAGTTCAGTTTCAATTAATATTACAATGGGCTTTATGTATTGATACAATTTTATTTTTTAATATTTGACCTGAAATTTTGCTTATCATTTTCATAGTCACCTAACTAACGCAACTAATATAAATATTCATTTTATTAAACAATTTTTCAATTTTCAACTTGGATAGTTGTAAATGTATAATGCCTTTGTAGCAAGGTAGGACTCTAAATAGCCATTTAGCCACAAATCATCTCGAGAGGTTGAGGGAAGAGGTGTGGGCCACTTACCCTTTAGTTTATTATTATTATTTTATCAAATTTGGGGTTTGAACTTTTATTATATAATAAAAGATAAATGAGAAATTTTGCCAATGAAGAAGAGGAAACAACTTATTGGCACTTAAACAGATTTGACGTTAAAATCTAAAATTAAGCAAAAATAGCTCCTTAGTTTCAAGTTATAAATTAAATACATGCAGAATGCACAAGATTTTTCACACAGTTCTAAAAATTTTAATACCAATCAGAACTATGCGTTTCTCAACGTATGGGGAAACAAAATGAAAGTGTGAAAACAAATTAGACCAGTGCTTCTCAAACTTTCAATACTGGCGCCCCCTTTTCAATCACAATTTTTATCGCCCCCCTTATACATAATAATTTACTGAATGCAATAATAATGCACTTTTAAGATAAAGCAACAATATTTATTATAAACCGTACAAATTCATGACATAAGTATTAAATTTTGTATATGTTACTTTTAAGCAAAAAAAAGTTAAGTAATAGTATAATTACTAAGTTATTTTTCCTTTCTCTGATTTTTAAATTGGAACATATTACAAAATGCGGTGGTTGCTTAGAAGACAAAATATAGATATCAGCTAAATATAGAAAATGAACTCAGAGGGTCAATTTCTTATCTTAAAACTCCTTTCAAAAACTTTGCTCTGTAAGACAAGCCCATGGAAGTAGCTAATAATTATTAAACTTGTTCTTAATTTAGTATTAATTAATTAGTCCTAAAATACTCTGTGCGCCACTCATACATTAAAAGCAGTGTTTCTCAAACTTTCAATACTGGCGACCCAATTTTCAATCATAATTTTTGTCTCGCCCCCTGTACAACAATAATGTATTTACTGCAATAAAAATTCACTTTGAGAGAGAGACGCTAAAGTTACAATACGATCTTAATTATAAACAGTACAAATTAATAAGATAATTATATTAAATTTTGTGTATATTTTAAAATATATATATATATATATATATATATATATATATATATATATATTAAGAAAATTACTTAAAATATATATATAACTTAGAATTATGTTATTTTTCTTACTCTAATTTTTAAATTGGAACAGATCGCAAAATGATGTATTTAATTAAAGATTTATTTCCTTCAGCATATTCATTTCTCAAAGCACAAATGTCATTAGAAAAATAGTCTAGTCAATGTCGCTCTCTATCATATCTATCACATCTGGCATTATAGGGTACGTTTGCGTGAGTCTGGGCAACCTATCGGACGTCTGCGCAAAACATGTAAAAATGCTTTTCCTCGTACAATTCCAGTCAGTTTTGGTCGACTCGATACTCCTATAGCTACCGAATCTAACTTGAATGTACATTTTTTTTAATTTCCACGTTAATTGTAATTCACGGTAATTAAGTATTTACGGCAGTAGATTAAAACAATATCATACATACATTTTTAAGTCGTAAGCAAACATTTGACCATAATAAAGAATCAACAAGTACACAGACGAACGAGCATGGTTCCGAAAATTAAATCAAGGCGATCTTCTCAAAAATACATAAATTTTGGATTTACCACTACTGAAGTAAATGATGGAAAAAAAGCCCCAGCTCGATATGTGTTAAAACTTACAAATCTGTAGAACAACATGTGAAAGTTGTTTTTAAAACATATAAAATCATTTAGCTATGTTGGCAAAGAATTTTAAAAAGTATTTTCTGGATGAGGACAGCTTGGTAGCAAGTTACGAGTGGATTAGGGATCTATTTCAAGACACTCCAGAAGGGCTCTGAACTTCCGAAGAAGAAATCTTCATAGATTTCACATGTAGTGAAAAATTAAAAGGCAATTTTGTAATAAATCGCTCTTTGAATTTGGGGTAGAGGTGGATGAGGAATTATCTGTACTGAAAACAAAAGCACTTCGTATACTATTACCATTTTCAACATCCTACCTTTTGCAAACCGGATTTTCTGCAGTGGATGCCTTGAAGACAAAATATAGATCTCAGCTAAATATAGAAAAATAACTCTTTAAGTGTCAATTTCTGATATTAAAACCTTCCTTTGAAAAACTTTCCTTTACAAGAAAAGCCCGTGGAAGTCCCTAATAATTATTAAACTTGCTCTTAATTTAGTAATAAGATTGATTGATTGAATATTAACGTCGCACTGTTCAGCTGCACGAGGGCTTTTGACGACGGACCACGTAATTTTGAACCATGGTCAAGTGACGTGGATGACACCTGAGCTGGCACCCTTCTCTCCTAACTACCACACCACACCAACGGGAAAAAGTTTCAACTCTCAACAGATTTAACAAGCAGCGCTGCCCTACATGGCGGGTCTGTAGTGGTACTTGGCTCGAACTCGTGACAAGGCAAGCCACGATCCGATACCTATACCACTCGGCTACCGCGGCCAAATTCAGTAATAAGAAATTATTTATAAAATACCTTCTTCAGTACTGATACATCAAACGTATACTGACTGAAACACCGACTCTTCGCACGAGTTCCTTTTTTAAAAAAAATAAAACATTATTCTTGATATAATAGCTGAACTGTAAGGAGAGTAAAACTGTGAGCACACACACGACATTGTATACAAAAATGTAAAATGACTTTTTTTTAGATAAATGCTATAATTGTAAATAACTGTTTAAAAGAACTGTAATTTTAAACCTCATACAATTAGCATTTAGAATTAATGTTAAATTATGAAAAAGAATATAAAATTCCGATGAAGAATAATTGTGTTACTTTTTAACATTTAAAGCGAGAAGACTTCAAAAAGTTTAACCCGGGAGCAGGCGCGTACTCGATACTAACATTAATGGTAGTGCGGGGAGACTCAGTCACCCCAATCATTTGTTTAGAATTATTTTTACTGCACACGATACAAATCGGAATTCTAGTGAATATTTTAATTTATAGAAAGTATACTTACCTTCTTTCAAGGACTATTCAATTCTTTGATGATTTGAGAAAAAATCCAATAAAACTGAACTAAAATGATTCAAAAGTACAAGACCATAATAAAGGACGCAAATCAGACACTTTTCAATTATCCTACAGAAATGTTAAACCAATCAATTCTTTTCCAAATATCGCAAAACTCAATTATTTACAATTTCCTTAAGCGAAAAGCAAACGCATGAAAGATGGGAGGGAACTAATATTTATAATAACCATACCATAAGATTGAAGGTCAAATTAACATTCAGATTTTTTTATCCAGAAACTGAAATATTTTGACATCTACTAATTTTTAAGAAACATCTGTCTTTTAGGGGATCATATATAGCCTTTGTTGCTCCATATCCCACAAAACCTGAACTGAACTGAACGTACTATGCAGCCTGGCTGAAAAGTGAATCATGACTTCCTTTTCTTTTTCTACAACTAATGTACAGTATTTCAATAATAATTACAGCGGTGAATTGTTTATCTTCTTAGAATTTTTCTCAGGGTCTGGGTTTCGTTTTTCTTTTAACGAGTAATATTTTATGTTAAAACGTAATAAAAAAATCTCTCATTGAGGAAAAACAGCAAATAAAACAAAATGTTTTTTTTTTTCTTTAATTTGGTTTTGGGATCAAAGATAGCTATTTGATGACGGAAAAAAGCTAGATAATAAATATAAATTATGTCAGTGTGTTGTGTGTATTTTTTTTTTATTATGGAAGAAAGCATTTTGTTTTACTTCTCTTTCCGGTTGTTTTTTTTTTAAAAAAATCTTTAAATTTTCGATACGCTCGCGCCCCCCTTGTAAGGTCATCGCGCCCCCCGGGGGCGCGCCCCACACTTTGAGAAATACTGAATTAGACACAAAATATAAAATGCGACTGCAAACAAATTTGCATAGACTCAATTGCAAATAATTTGCGATTGAGTGAAAAGAAAATGCTAACATATTCCAATTACTAAGTATAATGCATGGGTAGTTGACATCTGGAGTATAGTTTATTATTAATGCGTGAATTATATTAAAATAGTATGAATTTTTATTATAACAAAAATACAATACTTTTTTACAATCTATAAAGTACCAATAACAAGTTGATTAAATTTAAATATTGTTTCAGGATATATTTTTCTATTCCCCCCAATTCCTTGTAGTTCGTAGGGTTCCTCTATTCAAACTGTGCTCCACGGAACCCTGGGGTTCCACGAGTCACAATAAAAAAATGAAAAGAAACTTGAAATGAAAGAATATATATGCAAAATGGACTCACGTTCTTTATGAAATTTGTATAATTTCAAGTATTTAAAGCGCATCTTATTCTTTAAAACTGAAAATTTTATTTATGTATAGTAACTTTATTTTGCAATATCTTTTTAATTTTTATTATAATATAACAGAAGAATATTAAAACACACATGTTATCTTTGTATATATATACTTCCTATTAGATTGTGAATATTCTATGGTTTTTACTACCTTGGATTCCACGAGATAATTTTATACTCGTCAGCTCAATGTCTAGCAAAACTAAATAGTTTTTTAATGGAAAATGCATCCTTTTCAATTTGTAGAAAAAAACCCACGTAAAATGAAGGAGAGGAAAGAACTTATCGGCGTATCAACACATTCGATGTTGAAATCTAAATTTAAACAAGAACAGCTCCTAAATTTTATATCACAAACTATCTCGCGTAAAATACACAGTACATCTCACACAGCTATAAACATTTTAATGCCATTCAGAAAATTATGTTTCAGTGAAATATATTTTTCAATGTGAGTGGATACAAAAACAAATTAAACTCAGAATACGTAATGTGATTGCATTTAATCTCAATAGACCTAGACTTCGACAGTTTGTGTGAAAAAAAGATAATTGATTCATTGCATTATTATTATTAAATTATCTATGCTTGTATAGATGAAAAATAATAAAATTAATAATAATTCATTCCATTTTTTTTTAAAATTTCGCTCCAATAAATGTTTGAAATGGGTTTAAATAAAAAAAGATCTTTATATGCAGCCCGCAGGATGTAATGTTTTCCGAAGTGGCCTGCAAGGTCATTTGGTTTGGCCATCCCTGTTCTAAGTCAAGATCGGACAGCGAGAATGACACTTGAGAGTACAGCTTTGTATTCATGACCTTTTTTGAACTTGCAATCTTGAGTCTTTTGTCCTTCAAAAACTTGAACGATGGGGGAAGAGGGCAATAAAAGAGGGGTCAGTTGGTTTCATATAAACGTTGTCACAGACTGTACAAGTCAAACTGGAACCCCACCAATCGAGAAGAATGCGGAAGCTCTCCTTATCTTTAGTTTCGAACAAAAACAGAAGGGGGGGAGAGGGGTTTTAGTGTTTCAAACGGTTGGGAACGAACAGAAGCCATCCCTAAACATGAAAAAGGGAATGATTCTAAAAGTGATGACATTTTCTTTCATCATGACAGCTGTCAGAACATAATCATCAGAAAGTTGAATAAAGTAAGTGAAAATTTGAAGAATAGTAGCATAACAAAAAAGTTTATTTCAAAATCGAGAAAATAAAGGAAATTTAAAAAAAAATCGCATACAATTCATCTTTTATGAAGGAACTATTTACCTTCGATCATTACGACCAGTACGATATGAGTACTTTGCCGTTCCTTTGGACACGCCCAATCCCCTCTCCCAGAAGAGGGCGCTTTCATCATTTTTGAGTTTCGATCTCTATCTAAGGGCCTCTTAACTGTAAAGGTACCCAATAAATCAGACGGGTGGGACTATTTCTTTTCTAGTCTTGAAAAAGCGGAGCAGCTGCATTATGCGCCCGGAGGCAACACCTCCTACATACAAGGCCTGGCTACTGAAATGAGAGAAGCTTGTGACGTCACATATAGTAGGTATAGAAATCCCGCCTGATTTGAAGTTCACTTTACTCGCCTACGCCATTTTGATAGTTGCTCCTATACAGTTCGCAGTTTTCTACATTTTTATTGCAGATTTTCAATTTATTTGTGACGATTTTAGATAACATCATTACAAAATGGTATTTACACGCATTGTACCAAGTTGCAATAGCAATTATAAAGATACTGGAAAAATACAAATGTTTGGATTCCCAAAAGAGGACTTTCTTCGAAAAAAATGGATACAAGCCATTTCAAGAAAAGATTTTGCTCCATTAAAGTTTTCGAGGGTAAGTTTTTTAATTTTATTCTATTTAGGGAAATTGTAATAATATATTTATTTTAAAAGTTGTGATGTACCTCCCCTTGGAAATACAACCCTCGAAGCATCAGCGCGAGCTAGAGGTGTAGGGTTATCGTAAGAACTAGAATCAAACATTATCTTAATATGACTTTATTAAGATATTCAACTTAAACTTTTTGAACAAATATCTAAATTAAGGAATGAGAGAGTCTACGATGACACAATGCGCAGCACACAATATAATACAGACCTATATCAATAATTGAACCGCCTAATCTTCAATTATAATTATAGTAAGTAATCAATCCTACCTTATATTATTTTGTAATAAACTTGTCTTTATCTACAGTGGTATGCAGCTGTACCTTTAACTTCTAATTGATCACCAATATGTTTATCCATGACACGTAGAACTTGAATCTTTGAACGGCGAACTTCAATTATCATCCAATACCACAACGCACGTTAATTGTCGAACATTCCTTTACACTACCATTACATTGCCATCACGCTTACTCTAAGATCCTATATTTATCCTATATTATTTGCATCTCTTCACTTCTCGTTTCTTGGATTTGGTTGGAAAAGAGTTGCCATTAATTCTGACCCAAAGAACCCAAAGGACTTGTTAAAGAAAAAACGCGGAAGTCGTCACAACCCCTCCAAGAAACAAAACGTGATTTATTCGAGGGTCTTAATGGCCCTTAAGAAATTACGTGCCTAAATTCTATTCTAACCGTTAATTTCTAATGCTTCACTTAAATTTTAAATTTTACTATTCATCTTAAGTTTAATTTTTAATATTTCTCCTTAATTTGAATTTCCACAGCTTCAATAAATTTTACTTAATTAAATAGACCAACATTCAAAGTCATGCATTTTAATCACGGTAGATTCTCACATGTACAGAATAAATAGACGTGTTCCATTTGGGTAACAGAGCCGGGGAAAAACCATATATGACTTAAATGGTAGAAAAAACGAGGCCCACACGTCTCTTAACTAACTTAATTTTACCTAAATGTTTACTTAAATTTCAACATTTTTCCTCTTTACATCTTCTCTCTAGCTCCGTTCTTTGTATAGGTTAATTTCTTATAGACTTCAGGGTCTGTTACCCTGAAACAAAAATTTCTTGAGTACTTTAAAAAAATTTTTTTTACACATTATGATTACATTTCACAATTTTTATACAGTACATATCACTTTTAACCACTTAACAGTTTCATTTATTTTCCAAAAACATTTAAAAAAATGTCAATTTTTTTTTATTGAAGTTAATAATATTTTTCTTTTTTATAAAACGATAATTACAAGTAAAATCGTTGTAATTACGAAAATTAACTATTTAGAGTGCTTTTAAATGTTCATAGGTTATTCCCAAATTATTGCTTTTTTCGAGCACTAACGATGCACGAGAAAGCGCACTTTACAGGTATATGTAAAAAATGAAAAATAATTAAAAACATTTTCAAACTTACCAGTATATATTTCCTTTATTGTAACAGTTCTTTATGATTACAAATCCAATTTGGTATGATACAGTTTGAAACAAGGTGTCAAGCACAGTCCAACATCACAGTTCGGGCAAAAGTATCGTGTTTCTTTTCTAATTCTTTTTCTGTTGTTATTTTTCTTCAGCGAACAAACATAGCACTTTCTTGCAGATCTCAGCTTCTTTTCTCTTGGTGCAATTACTTCCAATAAGTGCCTTTCAGTCAATCTAATTGGATTGGGTTGAAGTGCAGGACGGCCTTTCTTTCCTGACACTTCTCCATATCTTTCTATCAGGCAATCAACAATGTCCATTCTAAACTGCAAATGAGAGTCTTTTCCACCATTTTTTTTTTGTACAACACAAAACTATTCCACAAACATATGTCCAATAGATGAAAGAATATTTTTGTAATACTTCTTTCCCCCTTTTTTTATCAAAGGGTAATTTGTAAGATGTTGGTCCAATCGATCTACACCACCTATTGTGTTGTTATATTCAATAACTGCTTTAGGTTTTCTTCTTATCTCATTTTTATGACTCTGTACTTGAACCATTTCAGGATTATATATTGTTGAAATAAGGCGCACTGCCTTCTTGTCCATCCATTTCATAACGCAAACTTTACCTCTTTGATAGGCAATCATTTGACCTTTGTCAATTTTTTTAGATAGCAGTTCTTTAGGAACATCCTTTCTTCTGGGTTTTAGTGTGCCGTACATATCAGTCAAACTTTGAATGCGAATATCTGCCAATTCCGGAGAGGAATAAAAATTATCTGTGGTGAGACAATGTCCCTTATTTAGGAGTGGTTCCATGAGAGGCATTACAACTTGTGAAGACATACACATATGCTTGTATTTTTCATCAGAGTACCTTTTCCAGTGTATATAATCAATGACCACACATACCCTGATTCGGATTCACACAGCATATAACTTTTTATTCCAAATCGTGACCGTTTCAGAGGCATATATTGTTTCCAACCAAGCCTTCCTTTGAATAACATCAGACTTTCCTCAATAGTAACATCTCTATCGGGTGTAACTACTTCCTTGAAACGAATGGTCAAATATTTTAGTACTGGCCAAATTTTTGATAATTTGGGGCACTCATGTGTTTCAGTAATAAATGTTTCATTATCGGAAAAATGCAAGAAACGGTAAATTAGATTGAAACGCCGATAGGACATGACTTTGGAGAAAAAGGGAGTCGATATGTAATGTCTTTTGCTCCAATATTGTTCATTTGTTGGTTTTTTGACGATGCCTTGAAGAATAATTAGAGCTATAAAAACATGCATTTCTTCTTTTGATGTTGGCTCCCATTTTTTACTTCTGGAGTGCCTGCGAGGAATGCTGCTCCCAATAGTTTGTTCAGCATAACGATTTGTTTCGTGAACAATCAAATTAATCAAATTATTATCTAACAATGCTTCATAATATTGCATTTTACCAGAGCTTGCATCAAAATCTAAATGAATTTCAGGCGTATTAGTGAATGCAAATCTCGGAGGAGGGGCAGAAGGATTATTACAATCGATTTCATAAAAAGTTTCTTGCTTGGCTAAGGTCATCGTTTTCATCGTCACTAATATCAAAGTCAAAATCGTCTGAGAAACTGTCAATACTTCCCGAATCGTTTATAGATATTTTAGAATCTGTTTCAGTTCAAGATCCGAATCATAACCATTAATCGGAGTTATTTCCGATTCATCCATTATTGCAGGATATAAATTCCAAAATTAGTCTAATACAGTGCAAAAAGTCTTTCAGAATCACGCTCACAAAAACGCTAGCTAAGGATGTGAATAAATTTTCCCGTTTTTCTAATATTCCATCCCAAAACCACTCACAAACCACTTAAAACTGGTTTTTAATCTCATTACAGTGGGCAACTATCGCCATCCATTGACAAATTCTTCAATTATACTTTAGAATTACTAGAGAGATAAAAATACGGGCAAAGCAAAAATGAAATCGGAGACATAAATCTGAACGTACGACGTACGGGCAAATCAAGAATTGGAAAAAACTAGTGAACGTACGGTGTACGGTCAAAACTGGCAAGTGGTTAAATTGTAACTAATTTTTAATCTGGTTCTTTCAAAAACTTCCCCTCAAATCGCGTAGCTCTGGTTAAACGTTATGTTAGTATGCTATCTACGCCGCGTTTCCCCAAACCAGATGTTCCTTAATATGAAACAATATAACAACACATATATATACATTAAACAATTACAAACATTTTTCAATAAACAAAACAAACAATCAAAGGAATTGTCGCATCCAAGAGAAGTCATAACAGAAGTAAACAAATGCATTTTTACAGTTGTTTTCTCCAGATTTATAGAAAAAATTTTACAAGACAAAAGCTTTTTCCTTTTCTAGAAAACACTCATTGTAGTGTTCACTTTTGCTTGGCTTCTAAAATTTTAATTATCCGACCGTGACTTGGCTTTATTGCAAAAATTCTTCGGACCACTTGTTCGAAAGAATATATAATGAAACGATACACACACAACCTGGTTCTTATGACTTGTAGTTGGCGTTTCCTACCAAGACCTCCAGTGACAAGGATTTCTTTGTCCACGTTCCTCTCCTTTCCTGGTCTTACCATTGTTGATCACCTCCTCGTCTGGCATTCTTGTTGTTTGATCTTGTTCGCTCCACGATGTATGGACTATCGTTCCTTTCTCTGCCTTTTCTGGAACGAACTGGACCTCCTTGTTGTGCCTTCCTCTCTATGATCGGTCTGGACTCTTCTCTTTTTCCAATTCGTGGTCTAAGGTTGTAGCCGCTTGTGGTGGGCGCTACTGTCTCTTCCCTTCGGCTTTTCTTTCTTATATTTGGAAAAACACTATTAGTATCATTTGACGATAAATTTCTTTTAGGAACTCTATGTTCTGAACCCTTCCGAACTTTCCTTTCTGGTCCTCCTGACCTAGATTCATTTGCTCTTTTATATCCTAATTTTTGAATTTTACTTTTTTTCATTCTATCTTTCTCAGACCAAGAACTAGGTATTGATCTGATAAGTGGTCCGCGTTTATTGGTCTTATTTGTGTGTTTCTCACCTTGATCATTTATAAAACTTAACTCTTTTTTCTCCAACTAACGCTTTACTTCTGACCCTTTCTTTTTACCATCCCGCGAGTAATTTGATCTCCGTTGTACTCTGTCAAAACCACGTGATTCATCGCACAAACTACCGTTATCTGAATTACCAGTTCCTATCTCCGTCTCGTCACATTTCCTATGACGATATATTCGAACCTGATCTACATTAATCGTTAACCTTTTTCCCGCTTTCCATATCACTACGTTGTTATTCTTAACATCTAATACTCTATACGGACCTTCAAATTTTGGTTTAAACTTAGCTACTACTTTTCTTGTTGCTGAACTTAAAGGATGTGTTGCCACCAAAACCCAATCATTCACCTTAATTTGCACATCACGCCTACGTCTATTATAATATTTCTTCAAATTTTCATGTTTAGTTTCTGTGTTTCGTCTAACTTCCTCAAACAATCTCAATATCTCCTACTGCAAATTCCGTTCCGTCAGATACCATCACTAATTTCTGAAAAATCGTACTTAACTTTCTACCTAAGAATAATTCCGCAGGGGTTTTCCCCGTTGTTTCGTTCGTATGAATAGCATAATCAAACTCACGTAAGAATTGGTCCCATGTGTCATGTTGCTCATTGACATAATTTGCAATCATTTGCACCAGATCGCAATTCACGCGTTCTGTTCTATTTACTTGAGGTCTATAAACAACAGTCTTCACATGCCTTATGCCTAATCTCTCACTTAAATTCTCAAAAATATCAGAAATAAATTGGGGACCGTTATCACTAATTAATTTTATTGGAGCTCCAAAACGCGATATATAATTATCAAAAAAATTATCTGCTATAACTCGAGCAGAGGCTTTTTTAAGGGGTATGATTTCAGCCCACTTGCTGAAATGATCCGTAATTATTAATATATATCGGTTGCGTCTTACTCTCGACACGGGATACGGACCTAACAAATCTAACATAACTATTTCATTTGGATAATTTGATAGAATTGGTATTAACCGACCAGCTGGTAACGCGTTTTTATAATTATTAATTTGGCACATATGGCATGTAGAGACATATTGATCAATAAATTTTCTCATATACGGGAAATAACAAACATCCCTTATTTTATGGTAAGTTTTAAAACGTCCGAACTGACCTGCTAATGGCTTGTCATGAATTTCTCTCATAATTTCATTCCTTAAAGATTTTGGAATATATACTCGCATTTCTCTCTCTCTCTCTCTCTCTCTCTCTCTCTAATGGCGTTGCATATTTCGCATAAAATAACAAGTCTTCTACTAGCCTAAAATCGCGAGACCAATTTTCACATATTGCCGCATTAACCGAGCTCTATCTTCTGGGTTTTCTAGATATCTATAGATATGACCTAATTCTGGGTCTGTTTTTGTTCTTCTATTAACTGTTCTCGTGACGAAAGTACCAAACCCCTGATTATTGCACAATTAACTTTCTCTCCTATTATGTTTTCAATCGTATTATTATCTAAAACATCAGCCACAACATTTAACTTCGTTTCTGACAAATCAACGCGCAAATTCCTGTCATCTACCTTAATATCTTCAACCTGCGAATCTTGAATCGCCAACGATTTCCGATCAAAATCCAAAATGATCCTTGATCCACCTATGAAGTCTATTCCGAGAATACATGGGTATTCCAAATCTGCCAACACCTGGAACAACCAAGGTTTTTTAAAATCCCGTATTCGAATATTTAATTCTACAACTCCCATATTTCGACAGTTAGCTCCTTGCGCCGTGATCATCTGAGCACTCGATTTCTTTACTTGTTTATAAAAAAATATTTTTCGTATGTCTCTTCCGATATAAATGACTTCTCCTCTCCAGTGTCCCATAACGCTTTCGTAAAAGTTTCGTCTAATAAAATAGGAACATACGGAAGTTCTACTGGAGACAAACGTATTTCTGAAAGTTTAATCGGTGACTGATTTATCGACTGCCTCTGATCACCTTTAATATCATTTCCTTTCAAAACATTTAAACGTCCCATTTGTTTACTATTGCCTCGACTAAAATTTTCACTCGAATCCCTATTTCTTTGGTTCCCTCTACTAAAATCGTCATTTTGACCTCGATTTCTAAATTGATATCCCCTATCGTTAAATCTGCGATCATCGTTTTGAAACCTATTCCTGCTCTCGAACCACTGATTTCCTTGACGATTGTTCTAATTGCTACGCCTATACTCATTTCTACCATTATTTGGTCTATGTACCACTTCAGAATTTCTCCAATTTCCTCGATTATTACCAACATTAGACATCCTACGCTCATTCCGACCTCGTCCTTCCACGTTATTACTATTTCTCGAACCCAATGTTGCCTTGCACGAATATCTTTCCTCAAACTTAGCTAATACTTCTAATAATTGGATCGCGGTTTGTGGGTTACGAACCTCTACATAGTCTTGGACTTGCGGCTCAAGTCTAACGAAAATATGACCTACAAGGGCTTTCTCAGACATCCACAGTTCTAACTTCTTATGTGTTTTAAGCAAATCGTAAACAAAATCTGTCGGCTCCTGCTTTTGTCTTTTCTGAGACGCGGAAAACCAGGTCTCCAATTCCTTTTTATTTTGGATGGCAGGGAATGCTTTCGACAATGCTGCTTTCAGCTGTGCGAAGTCCGTTGCGGTATTTTGCTTTAACGTTCGATCCGAATATTTGGTACCAATCCAGGGCTCTACCCATGAGATGACCTTTTAAATAAGCACACGATAAGTCACTGGGTATTTAAAGTAATTTAATTTGGTTATGTATACCCTCTAAAAATTCGGTGACGTTCTCCGACCCAGAAAAATATACTTCTGGCCAAACATTAAATCCTCTCGCGTTTCTCATCTCGGGGTCATATAGATTAAACCTAGTTGGGCGCCATTGTGATGTACCTCCCCTTGGAAATACATCCCTCGAAGCATCAGCGCGAGCTAGAGGTGTAGGGTTATCGTAAGAACTAGAATCAAACATTATCTTAATATGACTTTATTAAGATATTCAACTTAAACTTTTTGAACAAATATCTAAATTAAGGAATGAGAGAGTCTACGATGACACAATGCGCAGCACACAATATAATACAGACCTATATCAATAATTGAACCGCCTAATCTTCAATTATAATTATAGTAAGTAATCAATCCTACCTTATATTATTTTGTAATAAACTTGTCTTTATCTACAGTGGTATGCAGCTGTACCTTTAACTTCTAATTGATCACCAATATGTTTATCCATGACACGTAGAACTTGAATCTTTGAACGGCGAACTTCAATTATCATCCAATACCACAACGCACTTTAATTGTCGAACATTCCTTTACACTACCATTACATTGCCATCACGCTTACTCTAAGATCCTATATTATTTGCATCTGTTCACTTCTCGTTTCTTGGATTTGGTTGGAAAAGAGTTGCCATTAATTCTGGCCCAAAGGACTTCTTAAAGAAAAGACGCGTAAGTCGTCACAAAGTCTACAAATAACTTTAATAGGTTGTTTGATAAGACCTTTGAAAATGTACTCATTTCTTTTTCTTCATGTGAGTTTCTTAAACATTGGCAATTCATATTTGTTTATCTATAATGATAAAGGTGTTTTGTTTATGAAATAAATGTTTTGTAGCCCTAATAAAATTTATGTTTTAAAAATGAGCCCAAATGAGACAAAAACTGTCTAGTGTTTTTACTATTGCTACTTTATTTTTGTGTCATTTACCAAATACTTTTTCGTAGAGTCAACAAAAGTACCTTAAGTATTAATAGTTTGTTAGCAAAGAAAGCCCATTATGATATACAGCTCGTAGTTAATGTAAATATGGACATAAGCAACCATTTATTGTATATTTTGTATATTAATATGATGTGAGATACAAAATGCAAAACACATTCACAACAACAACAGCAAATAAGCTAGCTGATTTTTGAACTATTAGGATGACTTTAAAAGTAAGAAAAAATGAAGCTGTAAAAGTAAGCTGAAAACAGATAAACATTATTGAGCGTTAACCTCACAATTCGTTAACTTCATTTAAATAAAATCAAATTATCAGAGAAATTTTTGTTAATTGTAACAAATATTTTTTGTTGATGCAAAATATATATATATATATATATATATATATATATATATATATATATATATATATATATATATATATATATATATATATATACACTCTGTCGCAAAAAAATATATGCACCCAGAAGAAATTGAGCTACATTCACGAAATTTGGTATGCATGTAGTGTATATGAAAATAAACAAATGATTAAAAATTCAGAACAAAATATAATTTTATTAAGCGGTTACAGCTTGCAAAAGGTTAAAAATCAGTAAGTAGTAAAGCCACCTCTGGCAGCTATACAAGCCGAAATTCGGCGTGGCATCGATTCAATTAGATCACTTATGACCCCCTGTGGAAGATCCTGCCATAGTCTTTGCATCTGCGCAGTTAATTCTCCTGTATCTCGGGACGGCTGCAGTTGCCTTCCCAGCGTGTCCAGACATGCTCTATTGGCGAAAGATCTGGTGACCTGGCAGTCCATGGTAGGACGTCATATCCTTGAAGACATTGTTGGGAGAGTCGCGCAGTATGTGGACGAGCATTATCCTGTTGATAAATGGCACCTGGGCGACTTGATAGCATGGGTAGCACAATCGGCGTTAAAATATCGTCCACGTATCTGCGAGCTGTCAAAGTGCCTTGAAGGACCACTAAAGATGATCGTGTGTCCCAAGAAATTGCTCCCCACACTGTCACACCTTGTGAAATTGCTGTATGCCGCTCGACAATAAATGCCGGATCGGACCGCTGGCCGGTGCGCCTCCAGACACGTGTGCGGTGGTCATCAGCACTGAGACTGAATCGGGATTCATCACTGAAGATGACACGTCTCCAGTCTGTCACACTCCAAATTGCCCAAAGTCGGCAAAAATCCAGTCGACACTGCCTATGATGTGGGGTCAGTGATAAGCGTCTTAGCGGACGTCGGCTCCTCAAGCCAACTTCGGTCAGTCGTCTCCTTATGGTTTCTCTTGATGGCACTGGATGTCTGGAAGGAGGTAAGTGGCGTTGAATCGATGCTAGCGACGTTGTTGGTGCCGAAGTGGCCACTCTTCTGATTGCACGATCCTCGCGATCATTTGTGTTCCTGGGACGTCCTGACCCTCCGCGACGGTACACTCTACTTTCTGTGATCCACTGTTGCCAACACCGAGCAACTACCATATCGCTCCGACCGAGGTGGCGGCCGATACGTCTATTCGACCAACCTGCTTCTCTGAGGCCTATTATACGGCCCCTATCAAAGTCCGTCAGCTGCTCGTACTGCCGCCGGTTACGTCTTAGAGGCATCCTAAGTCTCAATATCGTCTATCAAAGTCATCAGATTCGTTTGGATAGCCGTACGGCGCTCGTACTCATGCTTTTAAACTCTCCCAGTTGCGCAACTAATATGCGCATAGCACACTTAGCCTTGTCTCATTGGCTTCGAAATTTTAATCATTTGCATATCTCTTACCAGACTACATTCTTGCTGAGTTTCGTGATTGTAGCTTGATTTCTTCTGGGTGCATATATTTTTTTGCGACAGAGTGTATATATATATATATAGGGTGGGCAAAAAGTCCGTAAAAATTTTAAACATTCAGGAAATCCGGAGAAATGAACGAAAAAAAAACTGTTTGCAGGATCAGCATTAGTATGTCACGGGATTTTTTTTAAGCTAGAAAAAAAAAATAATTTGAAAATCATCCGGTAGGTGGCGCTGATGTACGCAAATCAAAGAAACAATGCATAAATAATGAACAGAAAACTTTCACAACTTTATTACACCAGAATATGTTCCACATGACCCCCACCACAGGGTAGAAGACATTCCAGACGAGTGACAAATCCAGCAACGGCAGAGTGCAACATGTCCGGATGTATGGAGGATACTTCTGTGCGGACCGCATCTTTCAGTTCCGACAGACTTGATGGACCGGATAGATACACGCGAGATTTCAAATATCACCACAACCAGAAGTCTGCCGGTGTTAAATCTGCAGACCGAGGAGCCATGGGTACCTGCAACATCTGCTAATGATTCTGTCTTCCCCGAACGTCTGTATCAGGAATGCCTTAACCAGTTTAGCAGTGTGACTGGTTGCTCCACCCTGCATGAACGTGACATTCGAAATCTGACCTCGTTGAATTAAAAATGGCATGGCAGTCTCCCGCAGAAGCGTTAGATAACGCTGAGTATTTACTCTTTCCGTTATCCATCCATTTACTGAGCACTGCGTTTCAAAGAAGAAGGGTCCTATGATAAATGAACCCGTGAAATCACACCATGCTGTCACTTTTGGGGAATGCAATGGCTTCTGTGTGTACTCACGTGGATTAGAGGTCGCCCAAATGCGACAGTTATGGTTGTTAACGTCACCATGAAGCGAGAAATGAGCTTCATCTGTCCACAAGATGTTAAAAAGTCAGGTGGGAACCTGTTCCATTTTAGAGAAGGCCCACTTCGCAAATGCTTCCCTCTGTGTGGTATCTGCTGGCAAAAGTTCATGGCACGATTGGAATTTGTACGGGTACAGCTGGAGGATTCGACAAAGAATATTGCTGACAGATGATGGTGGTAAGCCCAATCGTCTGGCACCTTCACGAGCACTGCTCGTCCCTGAAGCTGCTTCGGACGCAATCGCTTCCATTTCGACAGCAATGCAGGGTGCACGTTCTTCTTTCAAGCATGGTCGTCCGGCTCGTGCTCGATCTTCCAACTTTCCAGTTTCCTCAAAACGTTTAACAAGCTTTAAGAGACCTGCAGGTGTTAAAGGGCTTTTTCCACTCTTCACATTTTTCTGAACTCGGGATTTATGCAAGGCAATGGTCGTTGATTCCTCGTTCATGTAAAATAACTTCACCAACAAAGTTTTATCCGGCGCACAGAGCATCCTTGTTCACATTCACTGTTTGTAATGGTGAAATGAATGTGGATTCATTGAGAGCAAAGGTTTTTATAGCCGTCTAATTTGCATATTTCCACCACAGACACTTGTAACAGTGCCACCTACCGGATGATTTTCGAATTATTTTTTTTCTAGCTTAAAAAAAATCCCGTGACATACTAATGCTGATCCTGCAAACAGTTTTTTTTTTTGTTCATTTCTCCGGATTTTATGAATTTTTAAAGTTTTTACGGACTTTTTACCCACCCGGTATATATATATATATATATATATATATATTATGTTATAGGTTTGTGAATTACACTTTTCGGATGATGCAATACGAAGATACAATGAAAAGACTGGAGAGAAGATATGTGTGCCCTTAAAGCGGTACAGACTACAAAATTTTGCTGTACCAACTATTTTTACAGATTTCCCCACATATCTTTCTAACTCTGGAAATCCCACTCGAGAATGTCCTGAGAAGAGACTGCAAAGATTATAAAATGAGCACTTACAACGCTCAATCCAAGCAAGCATTATTTCCAAGGAAGAATTCGAAAAAAAGAAATCATTTACGTCATTTCCAGAATTAGTAGAGTGTTTAAATGCAGAGAAGCTTCAGGACATATGGACGGTCATTTGTAAAAATGATCTAGTAATAATTGATGCTAGACACAAAAATATCTCCTGTTATTAAAGCATCAGTAATTATAAATAAAGACTTAGATTTAACAATTCCATAGGTCAAACAAAGATAGATCAACTGGGTAACTGCAAATTTCCTGTAAAAGTTAATAATACTATTGTTGTAAATGAAATATTACACGAACTGGCTCTTAGAATAGAAATGAAAAGCTCCCATGATTTTCCTACAGCATTTGGTCTTATTGTCAATCTTTTAGAAAGTATGTTTTCAAATTTAGATGATGAAAAAAAAAATTGCAGTCCATTTCTTAATTGACCAACTCAAGTTTTTAACTAGTAACAAGTTTTCTTTTAGATATTCCTGTGAAATGATGGTTTTTTTTTTGTATATTACAATCCATATCACCTCATGCCAATAAATTTTTAAAAAATTCAGGATATCTCAATATTCCCCATCTCAGAACTTTGCGCAAAATTTGTACATCTTTAAAAACTAACCCTCAAACAGAACAATCAAATGAAAACTTTCTAGCATGCATGAAAAAAAAAAGTAAATATCCCAAAATCTGTTGACAAAACTGTCATACTGATGCTTGACGAAATCCATTTAAAGCCATATTTAGATTTTAAAGGGGGTAATATTCTAGGGATGGCATATAACAGTGAACAAGCTGCTACTTCAGCATATGTGTTCATGTGATTTAAAGTCTTCTTTCTCCTTTTAAAGAAGTAGTTCTTATAATGCCAGAGAAAAAAATCGATGGAGAAAAATTGTTTTCTGTTGTTAAAAAAACTATCGTAGAACTTGATGGTATAGGATTCAAAGTTATAGGTGTAGTTTCTGACAATAATTCTATAAATCAAAAAGCAATGTCAAACTTTTCTCTTCCTCCCAAATTGAGCATTGTATATCCACATCCTTCTGATTCTTCCAATCCTTTATTTTTTGTTATTGATTCAGTGCACAATTTTAAATGCATTCGTAACAATTGGATTAATCAAAAAAATGCAGGTCAATGTTTTTATTTTCCAGATTTTGAAGATCATAATATGTTTTCATTATTAGAAGCAAATTTCTCTACACTTAAACAACTATATGATATAGAAAGTAATAATTTAGTAAAGTTTGCTTATGGTTTAACTTTGAAGGCTTTATGTCCTACAAATCTTGAAAAACAAAATGTGAAACTTGTGCTTAAGATATTTAATAATTTTGTTATTCAGGTGCTTCAATTATTAGGAGAGCAACATAAACTAATTAGCTATGAAACAACATCAATTTTTATTTTTTTAATTTGTACATGGTGGAAAATAGTTAATGTTAAAACACCTTTAAAGGGACAACATTTGCTTGATCCTTATCAGCAACCGATTACTTTATCTCCAGACAACCAAACATGTGAGTTCTTGCATAAAATTTTGTCATGGTTTTGTACTACTGGCATCCTTACTAAAGAAACACATCTTGCTTTTATTCATACCACATACGCTTTGCTTGAAATGTCAAAATATTGCATTAACGAATTAAAATTTCAGTATTTTCTTCCCGGAAAAATTCAAACAGATGCGTTAGAAAGTCGTTTTGGGAAACATAGAACACTTTCATGTTCTCAATATTTAATATCAATTCGACAACTTTATGTAGCATGCAGCCAAAACCAAGCAGTCTTCGCGCGCAGGTGCAGCAAATCAAAACTAAAACTCTTGGACATTAGAGCAGAATTAGAGAGAGAAAAAAAGGAGAACGAGAGAGGTGCGCGAGCAGGCGTTACCTTCTCCATATCATTGTCAAACTTATCTACCTTTTTAATTAATTTTTGTTAAAGTTTAAAATAAAGTTAAAGAAAAGACAAATGTCTTGGACCCCTTGTTGTCTCCCACAAATTATGGGGGCTCGGCCGCGATCGATAAAATTTCGATTTTGAACCAAAGTCTGGACAATGAACGGCAGCGTCCGTGAAGGAGACGCTCCGCCATTTTTCGGAAACTTCGTTCAACCTGTGTAGAGGTTTGAACTCAGCATAAATATTCAACCTGTGTAGAGGTTTGAACTCAGCATGAAAATTCCGCCTGTGTAGAGGCCGGGATTGAAAAAAATTTCGATTTTGATCAAAATTTGGAACGTGAAAAAAAAAGCCGTCCGTGGAGGAGACGCGCCGCCATTTTTCGGAAACTTCGTTCAACCTGTGTAGAGGTTGAATTTTTCAACTTCATTCCGCCTGTGTAGAAGTCGGAACAAATAACAAAATAACCTGTGTAGAGGTGTATTTTTCAACGAACCATCGACAAATATTCCGCCTGTGTAGAGGTTGGAACCCATCGACGAAAATTCCGCCTGTGTAGAGGTTGGAACCACTCACAAACACCTGCGAAGAGGTGTCAATTCGAACAATTTCAAGAACTATTTTTCATCTAACGATATAACCTGCGAAGAGGTGAAATCAGTGGAATCAACGTTTTTATTGGATACATCGTACGTGCGAGCAACAAGGGAGCCAGAAAAAAAAAGGTAGGATCTTTCCTAATTTTTCTAAAATGTATAAAAACGCTCTTAAAGAGGATCTCATAAGAGTTGTTGAGAATCTAGACGGTACTGTGGAGAGTACTGACACTATAGTTAAACTAAAGACTAAAATTGAGAACAGTAGTACATTTGAAAGTGATCCAGATTTCGTTAAAACTTTAATTCAAAACTGTATAGATGAGAGAGTATCGCGAAACGAAAGAGAGGTAACTTTAGGAAAACAGAAAATTGAGCTCGCGAAACTACAGTTAGAAAAAGAAGTCGAACTTCAAAGGGTTAAAAATAAAGCATTAAGTTTAAATCCTGCAGCTAAAGTCGAAGATAAACAGTTCAAAACTTTAAATAAGGAAACCGCAACTCATATTGGCATTCGAGAAGCAGAAGATTGGTTCAGGCCTATTGATTTAGCTAAAGAGTGTGATATTTATTTTTCATCTAAAAACGGATCACGTAAAGAAATTCCTATTACTTATGGATATACCCAAGACCCCTTTAAAAATAGATCACAAAACTTAAAACCAAAGAGTAAAGAGAACTATCCCCATTATCTTGAAAGACAAAATAAAAATTGCTTTATATGCGGTGATTCATCTCATTGCGCAAGAGACTGTGAGAAGCGTTTTAAACCTAAAGAATCTAACGACCACATCCATAATAGAATAAACGTGAATACTTTGAAAATCGAGAGCGAAAAACAAAATAGCGATGAATGCGCAAATCTTCAATATGTAAACATTTTTGTGGAAAATCAGCCCGTAACAGCCTTGATCGATTCAGGTTGCCAGATCCCAGTTTTAAATTCCTCACTAATTAGAGTGCAAACACCTTCCGAAGAAATCATAACATTAAGTTCATGTTTTGGCGAACAGCGTATGGTAGAAGTTAAACCGATAAATCTTTCTCTTAATCAACACTTTCCCGGTATAAGTGTGCGAACGGCAATATCACCGACCTTGACCGAAGAAATTATTATACATCCCAGTGTATATTCTGAAGTAAAAAAACTAGGCCACGCAAAGAGCGATGTTTTATTGAATGAAAGTGAATCCTCTTTAGGTGCTCATGCTTGTGTTCATTTTAATCCAAATGTTTCCGTTTCAAATGTGATAGAAAACTCTAGTTATGATTTGTCACATGTTAAAAACTTTAATACTAGAAATGATTCGAGTTCTCTAATTAAGGATTATAAATGTAATAAAATTAAGAGTACTAAGTTAAAATTGAGTATTGTAAGAGAAAAATGTTCTGATATAGTATTGTGTAAGAAAGCCAATGGTGCCATGAAAACGAGTTCCGTGGAATTCATCTCCCGCTCACCTACCCCTTCACCTTTGGAACGTAATTATCGACGGTTTGTGTTGCTCCGGAAAATCTTTGAGCCTTGGCAGTGGAAACGAAGGAAAAAGAGAAATCGTTTTGAACAGACGTCCAGAACTCTACAGAGGAAAATATCGATGCGTTCAACCAAAGATCAACTTGTTAAAAAAGACGTTCTTATGCCTGTGAAACAATGTTTTCCTGTGGAACCTTCCGGATGTCGAAGAGGTGCCTTCACATGATGGAGAAAATGTCTAGTTCAGTAAAATTATGATATGTTACATCTTTGGTTATTTGTCGTATAGTCCTTGTCTGTTCCGTCTTTTTTTTTTTTTTTATGTTTCAGATTCTCCTATGGTCTCCATGGAAGTACCGCTGCGGACAGCGTACGGTCAGAATGGTCGTTGTAGCATGCAGCCAAAACTAAGCAGTCTTCGCGCGCAGGCGCAGCAAATCAAAACTAAAACTCTTGGACATTAGAGCAGAATTAGAGAGAGAAAAAAAGGAGAACGAGAGAGGTGCGCGAGCAGGCGTTACCTTCTCCATATCATTGTCAAACTTATCTACCTTTTTAATTAATTTTTGTTAAAGTTTAAAATAAAGTTAAAGAAAAGACAAATGTCTTGGACCCCTTGTTGTCTCCCACATTTATGAAGTAGAAGCTAAACTAAGAATGCAAAATTTTTTACCTCTAACTTTGGTTTCAAACACATATGGCCAGCTTAACTTAAAAGACATTCATTTGGAAGATTCGTGTAATGAAAATCCTTTAGAGTCATCAGTATTGCATAATTTTAATATTACACTATCTGAAAACGATTTTCGTGATGCTCAGCCATATCTACCTGTTTTAACATATTTGGCTGGTGTTTGTGCTAGAGCAGCACTTAAAAAATTAAAATGCGACTTTTGTTCCAAATCACTTGTTCTTAAAAAATCTTTTGAACTAAATTCTAACTATGATTTAATACGTAACTTAAACAGAGGAAGTTTATTGTGCCCTTCTCCAGATGTTGTTACAGCAGTGCTCTACAACTATATAATAGTTCAGAAACTTCTTTCTAATGATTATGAAAATATGTTTCTTAAACAAAATAATCAACGTCAAATTGCTTCAGAAATATCGATTAGCTTGATAAATTCAAATGAATTTTTTTTATATGATGAACCTTGTAACAAAAAAAATGATCATTCTTCTGAGCTAGTTTTAAAGCATATTATCCTCACTTCTACAAATGCCTTATCAAATAACTACTGTAAAGAAAAAATGATATTAAAAAGGTTGAAACGAAGAAAATAAAAAAATACATACTTTATTAGCTAAATAAAGTACATTATTTTTATGTATGTGGGTGCATTATTTTTCTCTCTCTATATATATAATTCTATACTTTTAAACATGTATGATTTATTTAAAAAATATTTTTAACTTATTTTACAATAACTTGTCATATTGTTATTTGTAGGAACTTTATTTTTGGGGTAATTTTTAATGCTTGTTATTGCAAATAGTGTGTGTGTAAATTTTTGTTCCTTACTATGCATGTTACTAATGAAGTTTTACAACATATTTGATTCCCATTTGTAACAACGTATAACTGAATAAGTACTTTTGGGAGAAAGAGTACCAAAGATTTAAGGAAAGAAAAGTAACTATGACAACAGTTAAATAAATTGTGTAATCTATTTTTATGTATGTACTTATTTTCCTGTATATATCTATAATTTTATAGTATAGATTTTTGTCTAAAAATATATTTGAAATTTATTTAATAATTCTTAATGCTGTAAATGTATTTGATACCAACAAAGCTCCTGTTTTTAAATTTGTTTGTCTTTTTTTTTTTTTTTTTTTGCTTTGAAAAAAAATACCTACCTACTTTATTAGCTAAATGAATTACATTTTTATATATGGGTGTATTATATTTTCTCTATATATATACATTTATTTCAGGTATATATCTATGCTTTAATATATGTACAATTTATCTAAAACATGTATTTTTAACTTATTTTACGATAACCTGTTATGTTGTTATTTATGGGAACTTTATTTTTTAGTAATTTTTAATGCTGTGTTATTGAAGAGAGTGAAGAATTTTTGCTTATTACTGTGCATGATACCAATAGTTTTAAAACATTTAATCTACATTTTTAAAAATGCATAATTGAATAACTATTGTTGGAGGAAAAATATAGAAACATTTTAAGCAGTGAAAAATAACTGACAAATAGCTAAATAAATTGTGTAATCTATTTCTGTGTACATATTTAATTTCATGTATGTATCTGTAATCATATATGTATGGGTTTAACAAAAAGTATTTTTGTCAACTTATTTTATGGTAATTTTTCATGAACAGCAAACTTTTGTTTATTGATTTGATACCAATAAAGTTTTAAAACAACTACTTTTGAGAGAAAAAGTACTAAAAATTTAAGGAAAGAAAAGTGACAGACAAACAGCTAAACAAACTGTGTAATATATTTTTAAGTATATATTTATTTTCCTGTATATATCTATAATTATACAGGTGTAGATTTATCTACAAATATATTTGAAATTTATTTAATAATACTTGATGTGCGAGAGAGATACCAATAAAGTTACTGCTTTTAAATTTGTATGTCGTTTTTTGTTTTGAAAACTATTTCTAATTTTATTTTCCTCTTTGTAACTATTCTGAAAGAAAAAAAGAAGATAAATTTTAAAATTAAGAAATAATCATAGTTATGTAAAAAAAGAAATATACGAATACAAAAGGCTCTTATAATTTGCTACAATGTAATAAATTTGTTTATGTTCAATGCAATGCGTTCGTAGTAATGGATAATCATATACTTGCAATTATTATTTAAATAGGAAAACTAATATTTACTCATGTTTTAAGTATATGAAATACAATTTAATATATATGATTAATTTACTAATTTTTTTAATCTCCTGTAAAAAAAAGAGTCTAATTAGTTTAATAATAAAAAGTATTCAAAAAAATGCATCAGAGAAGCTTCGTAGGCGATGGACGATTTCTCCCTACTAGTAGTGACGTCACAAATCAGTGGCCAGGCCTTGTATCTAGGAGCTGCTGCCGGAGGCCGCCATTTTTTTGACGATTTTTCGATTGTCGCCAAGGCGAGAATCGAAAAATCGCCGAACTTTTTGTTTACCTTTTTGTTTACATGTCGGCCATGTTAGGCCTAATATTTGGCACATGTAGCGATAGTCGAAACCGAACTTAAACGTAACAAACGAAAAAAGTAAAGAAACACGATATCTAGCAATTGCAATCGGAGTGAACATAGTTAAATCTAATTAATCTTATCGAGGGACGAAAGAAAAAATGTTTAAATTTTTTGATAGGTTCAGAAAATGATGTTAACATTATCAAAAATGATGTTAAAATCCCATTTTTCATCATTACCAATGACCCTAAATAAAGAGAAGCATTAAAACATATTTCACAAGGATGAAATGCACTGCACATTAAAAATGGAAAATTATATATCAATATTAAAAAGCCTAAATAAAGAGAAGCATTAAAACATATTTCACAAGTATTAAAAATGGACAATTATATATAATGCAAATTAAAAAGTATAATTATAAAATCAATAACAAAAATCATTACTAAAAATCATCAATTATAACTTCATTCACAAAAATCAACAATATATCTTATAGCAAGCAAATCATGTAGATAAAGAACTTCATAAATTGACTATAACTGATAGATTAACTTTTAACTTGATTTAAGTAAAATAAAAAATTATAATATAAAGCAAATTTTAATTTATTAACTTTTGAAAATTATAATATAAAGCAAATTTTAATTTATTAACTTTTAACTATTAACTTTTGAAAATTATAATATAATGCAAATTTTACTTTGTAACTTTCTCTGTAAGATATTTATGATTATTCAACCACTATATTGAAAGTTCTCCCAATCTTTTTCTCTCACTATTTCTAAAAATAAATTAAAAGCATCTACCTTTTTTTCTTTACACGATATTCTGTATAAGAAAGATGCTAAATAAAAAGAAAAATCTCGCTGTCTATTATAAGTAGGCAAAGTGTTTTTCAGATGATTCCACATACTTTCAATAGTGTTTGTGTGGCAGTTCGTAACCGGATCTACAAAATTTAAAGAATGATTGTAACCTACCTGACCCAAAGTCGCGTAAGACGTTCTCTATTTTATTCCTACATACCCACACTATTCGGTCAGATACCCTTTTGATCGAAGTTTCATGAACTGCTTGCATTTTTGACACTCTAAATTTCTTTTCATGAGGCCTGATTCCCTCAAAAACTCTAATAGATGTAAATTGTTATCGACCTATTTGTCGATGAAATAGTATGTTGCGATTCCATTCTTGAGGCCCTCAAAAACTCCAATAGAAGTAAATTGCATGAATCTTCGTCTACAAAAATTTCCCTTCACTGATGGCTTTAAAATTTCTTGGTATTTCTTGATGACATCTACAACTGGAATACTATTAAGAAAAGCCATATCAAAAGTTAAGTGATAATTTCAAAATTAGAAGTTCAATCTACAACTAAAAGTCTACGCAGCTGTCAGAAATGGCATAAAAAATACAAATTATAGCACCAATATATATCTTAAAATGAATACAAAATAGGATAGATAAAATACTAAATTCTAATTAATACTAATTTAAAGTATAAAATAAGCAAATACCAAATAGAAATTATTAGTACATAAATTTCTAAATAATTATAATAATAATATTCTACTTGAACACAAAATAGGTTAGATAAAATATATTAATTTAAATTATAAAATGAGCAAACACTGAAATAGAAATTATTAAGAATTTCTAAATAATTATACTAGTATAATTCTAATTAAATAGGAGATATATATATAAAATATATTAATTTAAATTATAAAATAAGCAAGTACTGAAATGGAAATTATAGAAATATCAATTTTTAATAATTATTTAAAAAAATTCAAGACTCAGCTAAATCAGCTATTCCAGGCAATAGAATAACAGCACGTGTTTAAAGCAGGAATGTCCAGCGAGTTGAAGATGGCGGGTAAGAAATGCTTAGTGTTGCCAAAACGTACCATTGAGTATTGAACTTTTATTAATTGCTAATTAAGCAATTATCAATCTAATTAAATAATGAGAGTAATTAAATAATAAATGTAATTATAATGAATGAGATTATAAAGAATTTTATTTCAAATTATTATTTTTTCAATTTTACAATAAATACCTATAGTTATTATGGCTGGCGGTCATTTTAACCATATTCAGAAAATTATATTTTTGCACATTATTTTGATAGTTTTGTTAGTTATTTACGATTTCCTAAAAGAAAACAAGTACACTTGTTTGAAAGGGAACTACTGTAATTTACTGAAGAATGTAGAGGCGTAACGGAGAATATTAGGCCACCCTGACAAGTCAACTTTTGGGCTCCAGTCCGGATCATAGAAAGATCACAAAGCACAATGTAGCTAAATTATTATATTACCTTATTAAACGAGGAGCTTGTGTAACTATAAGCTTAAATTTTACATAATAGTAGTAAAAACTGCGCCTTTAACTTTATTCGGGATAAAAGGTCAAAATGAGCGGTGATTGTAATGAGAGATTCGAAAAACGCTGTAGTTGTAGTGTTAATGGTACATTAACAAAGAAATTATCTTAAAAAAGAAATATTATCAAGTTTGTAAAAAAATCCTTCATACATATATTGCAAGTTGACAGACTACTTTAAGAACGATAATTTTAAAAAAAGCCTATAAATGAATTTTTTTTTATATTTAAGGTATGTGACTACCTTCGGAGCACTTTTTTTGAAATATATAAATTTTCAACTAAATAAGCATTATTTTTAAAAATGAAATGGGGCATAAAAATAGGAATTCAAGTACAATTTCCTCAAAATTAAAAATAATTTTGGATATATTGGGAATTTTGAGTGAAATTTTAGTGAAAAATTGCAGTTACACAGAAGTTTAATAAATGTATTCAAATAATATTTATACAGTACGTGAATAAAATAAATTAGCCCAATAAACAGGAATAAGCGGATGATGGGGGGGAGTCATATTGAAAAAGAGTATTAGAAAGGCTGATTTTGTAAAGGGAAAGGAAAATTTATAAAAGTAGAGGATAAAGCACGTGCAACGCCGGGCCACGCAGCTAGTAAAGTACTTAAATGAATACACAAAGATTAGATTTTGATTCATAACACAGATAGAGCTAAATAAAACATGTTTTTTTGAAAATTTCAATTCAATATTTTAAAAATATTTTGTGTAAGGATCTAATTACGGTTTTGTAAACTCCATTTCTGGTTTGCTAATTATGCTATAACTTTGCTTCTAAATGTCGTAGAAACAAAAATAGAGCGTTTTTGGAATCTTAAATGTTATGCGCTATAAAATAAAGGCACAAAAAAAAATTCGAAAATTTTCACCAAAACGGCGAATTTTGGATAGTTACATATCTTAATGTCGTTTGAATTAAAATATGCACATAAAATTGTTTAACAATATTTTTTTTTGAAAAAAATTATTTAAATACAATTTTTTGACCAAAAAAAATTGCAAGTAAGTATTACTTACTTCCAAAACATTATATTTTTAGGAAAAATGCTTAAGGTATCCGACTACGTTCGGAACCGTAATTTTGAAAAAGAGCATCAATGGATAATTTTCATGATATTTAGTATCACTTAGACTAGAATACATGTATAAAATAGTTTTAAGAACATTATGATGGAAAAAAGTATTTAAATACAATATTTTGGCAAAAAATTATCTTACAATAACCTTTTTTCAAAAACGTTCTCCTTTAATAAAAAATGCTTCCATAATAATAACATTTGGCTTATATATAGTAAAGAATTCTGTAGAGAGTCTGAACTAGGATTTTTGAAAAATTCACATTATTTTCAGAGTTACCTCCAATTGAAATGATTTTATTATTGGCGTTTTTTTCTTAAAATTTCTCCCTCTGTTGGAGTAAAATATGGATATAAACCAACTTCTAAGTTATATATATCAAAAATTCTAGTTCAGCCTCTGAGATATATACAGGTAAATTATTATTACAGTAGAAGCATTTTTCATAAAAGGAGAATGTTTTGAAAAGTGGTCATTCTATGGTCATTTTTCGTCAATTGATTGAATTGAGTGATTGAATATTAACGTCACACTGTTCAGCTACATGAACGATGGACCACGTAATTTTGAACCATGGGCAAGTGACGTGGACGGCACCTCAGCTGGCACCCGCTCTCCTAACTACCACACCAGTGGGAGGACGTTTCAGCTCTCGATAGATTTAACGTGCATCGCTGCCCTACACGGTTTGTCTTTAGTGGTAGTGGGCTCTAACTCGTGACAAGGCAAGCCACGATCCGATCTATTTCTATACCACTCGGCTACCACGACCACACATTTTTCGTCAAAATATTGTACTTAAATAATTTTTTACTGTAATGATATTCTTAAAATAATTTTATATATGTTTTCTAATCTAAGTAGCTCTAAATATCATAAATATTATCCATTTATAAGCTTTTCCAAAATCACGGTTCCGTACGTAGTCGGATACCTTAATTGAAATACTAACGGTATTTTTTAAAATTTCTCTATTCTAATGCATTAAATATGAATACATTCACTTCTAAATCATGTATTATAGTATCAGTATATTATATACTTTAACTTATACTTGTCTAGTAGTTTCATGAAATACCTAGTTATTCTATGAAATAACTGAATTATACACTTTAACGGTAACATGTATGTGGGAAATTTCCGCATGAACATTCAATAGAGTGCGCTGTCAAGGCAACCACCAGGAGTTAACGAAGGAAGGAAGATTCAGCGAGCGGACGCTAGACGAGGAGGTCGATGATCCGGGGCTGAAGGAAGTGACGAGAACGGTGGCCGAGTAGGGACCCACCAACCCGTAGTCCACGAGAGAGACGCGCAGGTCACTCTCAGCGCGAGGGCTTAATCGAATTGTAAATACTGTATTATATGTGTAAACATCTGTCTTAGTGAGTAGAACTGTGTAATTAAACGTTAGATTAGAAACAAACGAGAGTGGGATTATTGAATACCCCTAGAACTGTACAATAATCCCACATATATAACTGTTGTTATTAATACGAGAAACAAAAGCTTGTGTACATTTCGAAATCAAAGCAATACTTTTAGTTTTTTAAAAAAATAATTCAATTTAGAATGATATATATACATATTTTTTTAAAATAGCAAAAAACTTATACGGACATTTGTTCTACATAGCTTGAAGTACGTGCAAATCTAAATTCATGTGCTTACTTCAATTGATGTCGCGCGGAGGAGTAGTATTTTAAAATACCTTCATAAAATATTCTGTAAATAATAACATGGTTAGATTTTTGTAGCATTTTGAGCACAAAAACTGGTTTATGAACACAATTAATACGTTACTAGCAAAAAAATTGGAAAAACCATTAAATCAAAGTTATTTTTTTTATGAATCGTACCATGTTTTCTTAAATTTCAGTATTTAATTAATTATTAATTAAATATTACATAATTTTTCAATACTTTTAAGTAATTTTCTGAACCAATCACTAGATACGTTTCTCTTTCTTTCTTTCCTTCCACAATTAGATTTAATAGAGAGTTAACTATGTGTGCTCAACGCGCGCGCGTATGATGGCTATTTAAACCTAAAAAGTAATGATATATGTAAAATTCTAATCTATTTATGTATTATTATTATATTTTTGGAACTTGCCATACAAAATGTGTCTAATATATATATATGTGGACGCGTCTACTATTCTCTACTACTATTATATCATAACTAAATTAATTTAACATGAATATAATTAAATGTATATGAATACAGTCGGACCAAACATTTTGTTCATTAAATAGGGCTTATTCGTTATATCGCGGTCTACACAAAATACAAATTTCTTGCATTTACTTTTTTGAAATTCTACATTAAGCAGCACACAAAAAGTATCCATATAGTTAGACATTTTACATATTTTTTATTAAAGGTATATGACTACCTTCGGTGAAAATTTTCAGAATTTTTTTTATGTTTTCAATTTATAGCCCGTACATTTATGATTCCAAAAACACTCTATTTTTGTTTCTACGACATTTAGAAGCAAAGTTATAGCATAATCAGTAAACCGAAATGAAGTTTACAAAACCGGAAGCGGTTCTCTACACAAAATATTTCCAATACATAGAATTGAAATTTTCAGAAAATCTTTTATTTAGTTTTTTTATCTGTTCTATGGACTATAATCTAATCTCTGTGGAATGAGATAAGAAAGGAATTTCATGTTCTATTTAAAGCTCACATGATAGGTTATGCTCATGTTCATTTGCACTTGTTAAGTCTAATAACGCTTTGCATTCTTGGCCGTCAAAATTTGTTTCTAAGAAGAGAAATATTTTTATCTGTTCCGGACAAAAAGGATGCCATTTGAAAAAAATCCACGTCCTTCATTTTAATCGGGGAAAGAGAAAATTCGTTAAATAGGGTTTCGTTAAATCGGGGTCTGACTGTATAATGAAATTAATTAAAGATTAATTTTACTGTAATTTCTAATTAAATATGAAAAGAGTAAATTAATTTGTAAATAAATATGAGAAGTAAATTAATTTGTAAATAAATATGAAAAGTAAATTAATTTGTAAACAAAAAAATATATAAAGTAAATTAATTTGTAAATAAAAAAAATATAAAAAGTGTAATTATTTAATTATATGAAAAATAAATTCATTTCAAGAAAGGAAGTGCGAAATAAATTCTTCACAGAACTGAACTGAGACCGAAAAGCGAGCGAAATAAATTCTTCACAGAACTGAACTGAGGCTGAAAAGCGAACCGACGACGCAGATGGGTTGCCAGAAGTACGGAAAACTAAACCCGCTTAGTTGAGGCGGACAACCGCCACAACGCACCCGCAATCGCCCACCCAAGTTGGCGCTGAAAAAACGCGACCGGAGACCGGGCGCATAATGCATCTGCTCCGCTTTATAAGATTATTACCTTCTTAAACAGATTCCATTAGTAATTTGTTAAAAAAAATACTGGAAGTTATTATGGTTTGTTTTTATCAGGGACGTAGAGCTACCGCTGTATCAATGATGCAAGAGCCCCAACGAATGCTATTACAATTCCACTTACATGGTGCTCATATCTGAAAAAGGGCCACAAAGGAATTCGGATACAAGGCCCACTCAGAGCTGTTTTGTAATTTCTTATGTTTTTCTTTAAACCTTCACTTTAACTGCAGTCAATCGGCTTGAGCACATAAAATTGTATTGCAGAAACTCGAACTTAGGTCATCATACTGGCCAAGCAAACGCAGTGCGAGGTATAAATGCTGATCAAATTAGATTAAGCATCAGTAAATGAGCAAAACAGACAGAGGGCTCAAATACATGTTGAGGAAGCAGGTTGTCATAAGATTGTAATTATTTTTTCAAATTTTACTTTCGCATTGATAAAGATAGTTCAGCTCCTTTTATGTCAATTACTGTTCGTATTGTATATCATTTTTCAATTTATTTTTAAGCACAGAATATTTACTTTGGATAATTTTTATGTGTAAAATACTAAATTTAATTTTGTACACTATATATGTATTTAGCGAGTAGTATACCGATTAAAATCCGGCTTATAACGCGCACTTTGAACACACAAAAATAAGATCGAAATTTACAGGTGTGAGTTATACGCTGGGTATAAAAATGAGGGCTTTAAAAATTAAAAAATAAATGAGCATAAAAAAGTTAAACTTCTAAATATTTCGAAATACTATTTATTTAAAAGACATGACATTCTTATTGAACTTAAAAGGTGGTAGTTCTAAAAGTATACTATTTTTGCAATTGCTTAGATAAACACCTTGAATAAATCGCTTCTAAACATAACAGCATTGTATTTGTACATTTCAGGTTTCTTCGTAAAAAAGGGGTGCACATTATGTAGCGAATATACCTAAAATTTAAAAATTGCAGCTTGAAAGTATGGGTGTGCATTATATGCCGGACTTTATGGTATTTTATCTTTCTCCAATGAATCTAAATTAAATTAATATATAATTTTTTATGGTACTTATATTTTTTCTTTAGTCGGCCATTTACCTAAAATCAAAAGACATCGCCAAATACTGCAATATGCATTCAATAAGGGAAGAGCATTCTATGCCTGTTTGTGCACAATAATAATACTTTTTTGCACTTGGTACTGAATTTTTCCACGAAATAGTTATTGTATTTTTTAATAGTTGGGGCAATAACATTAGACTCACGAAATCTCTATTTTGTGTAATTTCAAAATTTTATTTGGTGTTACTGTGAAATATAAATGGAAAAATTAAGCTTTTCTGATGTATATTTGGTGTTTGTTTTGATATTTATGTATTATCGCAACCATATTGGCAACATTAGCACTTAATTGCCAATTCACCGTGTATGATGCGAACAAAATCGGGGTTGATATAGTTACAACAGTACCCAAGAACCTTTGTTTGCAACTTTTTTTGGTGATTTTATCAAAATGATAATTTGGTGTTAATAATTGGTTTTTAATAGCTTTTTATCATTTAAGTTTGTTATAGCTAGCTAGCTGTACCCAATCATGTTTTCCTGTGGCTCAGTCTGGTTAAAAAGAAAGGAAAGAGAAAGCACACATTTCTAATATCTTTAACTGCTTGCACTTGAGGTATGATTTTTTTTGTAAAAAAATGTAGAAATATACATTAACAAAACTTTTCTAAAGAGATTTATTTCATTTTTTTTTTTTTTTTTTTTGTTAACAGAATACTCCCAAGTTATTATGGGTTTTTTTTTATCATGGTATGAATCTAAAATTATTTGCATTGTCTCCATGGAAGAGGTGCCAAGTATGAAAACAAATTAAATGACTCTTCTTGAGGTGAAAGGGTTAATTTTACAATGCTTATGAGTAGACATTTTGTGTGGCTTCATTGTCTGTATATATACAGAAATTGTTTGCTGTGCCTACTTTAGAGCAGTAGTTGCCATTTTTCAACACTTCATGAACCACTTAATGTATAACTTTATAATTAGCGTTTCACTAATAGAATTTACCTCTATGTGGTGGAGCACTATAGCTATATTTACGTCTTTATTTAATCTTCTATGCCCTGAAAATAAGCGGTAAAATCCTAGGAGAGCCCACACCCTTGGCGACAAAACAAAAAAGACGCCAAGCCAGAACAAGATGGTGCCAAGCGAAAGCGACAATGGTGGTAAGGAAATATAGCGGGATAAGGTGGATGCATAATGAAAATATATGTAAGCAATACAGAAGTTAAACATTTGAGAAAAAAATATAAAAACATCACTTACTTTCTTACTGCTGATCTTTTCCGAGTGGAGGGGACAGCGTAACAACAGATTTTAAAAAAGTCTTAAAGGTCTCATCGCTAAGCGAATGATCGTGTGAACACCACCATATTTATTCTGCGAGGTAATGGTCGAACATACATTCGGCGTGGCTGGCACGATTTCGAAGAAAGCGTTTTATTGCCGTCCATGTTACATCATGCTGATCATTACATTTAGGACATTCATAACTCGAAGCAATCAATCCTTCCTTCATACACCATTCAATCAATTTTCTGTCTTACCTTTCGCATTCAACAAAGTAAAAAATTCTAAAGTAGTTTCCCTCACACACGCAACCAGCCTGGAGACCAACAACAAAATGAAATTCGAAATGAGCGCCCACAAAATACGAAAATGCTAGACATAGTTAGGGTTGTCGTATGTAGTGTTTAAAAGTAGGGTTACCAAGATGGCGCAATTATCGCCAACCAAAGTAATTCGCGCCAAGGGTGTGGGCTCTTCTAGGAGTGAACCAAATAAGCTTCATGAAAAGCAACAATCAACAAACTGAAGTGTTTTGCCTACAATTTTCCAAAAAATGGTTGAGGTTACCAAAAATCGCTAACCTCAGGAATTATGTTTTTTTGCTTAGTTATTTCAGTAACTAAAAGCTTTTAGTAAAGAATAATTCGTGTTCCGTAATATGTTGTTTTGTTGTTCATCTTTTTTTAAAACTAAATCTCTTCATAAAAGTATAAATAATTTCCCAATTTTTCTGCATACCATCCAAAATTTTTCACACATCACCAATTGGTGACTGCTGCTCTGTAACACACATCAGTAATTATGTATTAGCATCACTATAACAAAATTGGTGCCATGTATATCGTACCTTAATATCTAAACAATAAAGATTCTAACATTTTTTTTATGAAAAAAGAAATGGAGGGAAAATATTGCGATTTGCATGGCGGTAATTTGGCTGTGGTGATGCTAATATTTAAGTACACAGATAACAAATAATTGTCCATGTGAAAAGCAGTCTGTGTCTAGATACAAGCCACTCTGTTTTAAAGATAGGCCCTTAACTTTGTTGAAAACAATTGCTAATGCTAATCGATTTGTGAATTGCAAAGATACTCCATCATTATCAACACTTTGTTGTAGTTTTCTGCTGCAAAATCCATGTTTATATTGGAATTTTCTTGGTGTATTCAATTAAAAATACCTTCAGCCTCTCATTGTGTTGGATTTGAGCTGTGCCAATTGATGCACGTTAAAGTTAAATATTTCATTAGCATTTTTCTTTTTGTTCCTGATTTTTCTTTTTTTTTAATGTTTTGAAATTTTATATGTTTTTGTTTTAATTTTCTTTTCTTTTAAGTGTAGTTTTAAGTTTTTAAGAAATTTTATATGCTTTGTTTGAATTTTTTTTCTTTTTAAAGCAGTCAATTGGCTTCAATAGATAAAAATAATGCCTTGCAGGAAATCAAACTTAGGTTGTCATACCTTCAAGGCAAAAGTACTACAATGAGTGTAATTGCACATCAAACTGAGAAAGAATGGATATCAGTAAACAAGAAAAGCAGACAAAGAATGTCACAAACACAGGCTGAGGGCGCAGCAGAACAACATGCAGCCAGACTTGAGGATGCACATTTGCGAGCACATCATTCGTGTTTTACAACATCAGAAAGATGTTAACCAGAAACAGCACATCTGCGTCAAACATGACTTTGTGTTGAGCAATCACACAATAACAGTCACTTTGCATTCCGGTACAACCCAGTGGAAGATTCTAGGTTCAGGCAGCATGTTCTCATTTACACAATGATGGAAGTGTATCCTTATTGCAATGTTCTGGAATTTAAGGGAGAAACGAAAGGAATGTTTTGTACCACTGAAAAAATTAGTCTCAACTCAGAGAACAGAGCCATTACAAATTTTGCTTGCTAGATATACTGCGGAATCAAAACATTTCCTATATGACATCAGGAAATACAGTTCGTTTCCAAGTGACATTGTTTGGATAAATGTGCATTTGTGAACACACCTCTGATTTAATAAAAATATCCATAAGCATTGTAAAACTAACCCAATTCCCTCAATAAATCCAGAGTGGAGCCATTTAAAATTTATTTTCAAACTTGAGGTCGCCACTTTAAAGACCATGTAAATAAATTTAGGTTCATAACATGACATAAGGACAAAAATAAGCTGTAATAACTTCAAGCATTTGGTTAACAAATTATAAATATTAGTTTAGGAAAGTTTTTCGTATATATATTTATACATTTTTTTTATAAAAGATCATACGTGCAATGCAAATTATTTAACATACTGAAAATATATGTCCTTTCTGTTAAACAAGACTGAGCCACAGCAACGCGTGGCAGGGTACAGCTAGTTTTTTATATATTTATTTACAAATTAATTTACTTTTCATATTTATTTACAAATTAATTTATTTTTTATATTTATTTACAAATTAATTTATTTTTTATATATTTATTTACAAACTAATTTATTTTTTATATTTATTTACAAATTACAGTAAAATTAATCTTTAATTAATTTCATTATACAGTCGGACCCCGATTTAACGAACCCCTATTTAACGAGTTTTCTCTTTCTCCGATTAAAACGAAGGACGTGGATTTTTTTTCAAATGGCATCCTTTTTGTCCGGAACAGATAAAAATATTTCTCGTCTTAGAAACAAATTTTGACGGCCAAGAATGCAGAGCGTTATCAGACTTAACAAGTGCAAATGATTATGAGCATAACCTATCATGTGAGCTTTAAATAGAACATGAAATTCCTTTCTTATCTCATTCCACAGAGATTAGATTATAGTCTATAGAACAGATAAAACTAAATAAAAGATTTTCTGAAAATTTGAATTTTATGTCTTGGAAATATTTTGTGTAGGGATCCGCTTCCGGTTTTGCAAACTTCATTTCCGGTTTACTAATTATGCTATAACTTTGCTTCTAAATGTCGTAGAAACAAAAATAGAGCGTTTTTGGAATCATAAATGTACGGGCTATAAATTGAAAACATAAAAAAAATTTCGAAAATTTTCACCGAAGTGGCGAATTTTGGGTAGTCATATAACTTTAATAAAAAAAAATGTAAAATGTCTAACTATATGGATACTTTTTGTATGCTGCTTAATGTAGAATTTCCAAAAGGTAAATGCAAGAAATTTGTATTTTGTGTAGACCGCGATATAACGAATAACCCCGATTTAATGAACAAAATGTTTGGTCCGACTCAGTGGCGTAACGTACACCCCCGCACTACGCGGGAGCCCAAGGCTTCTAGGGGGGCCAAAGCTAAACTGACGCCATTAACGTAGAATTTCACAAAATTAGCTTTACATTTTTTTTATTCCAATTTTTAAGCGATTTTCAAATTGACGATCTAACATCATTCAAAATCAAAACTTTGATCGCTTATTAGATATCTTAGATCCAATAACCAAATCAAAAAAACATTTTAATTTCCTGTAATCCCCGCGATGAAAGAGATACTTTTTTTTAGTATACATCATGTTAGCGGTAGGGAGAAAAAAGACGTTACTTTTTACGGGAGTAGCAAAGTAACTTATTGGCGTCTTAAGTTCCCCCCCCATGTATTTTTTCATTTAGCGAACTCGTAAATAACGTACATCTGTTTGTAGCTGAACAGTGCGACGTTAATATTAACTCACTCACTCACTCAACGTACATCTGTTATGCGTTTTTCATGAAAAATAGTATTGCGATACTTGAAAACGCATGGAGAGCATTTTAAATGATTATATGGTGTAGATTTATGATTTAGAAACCCATATGCCCACAGAAATTTCCGTAGATTTATGAGTATTCAGTCAAATAAAGCATAATGAGAAATGTTTCACAAAATTGTTTTTAGAACATTAATATTTTTATATTCAATGCACTTCAATATAGGGAGTGTTCCTTCGCTGCTAAAACATTTTGATCTCACTTCTCTCTTGTAATATTAGAACTGTTTTTTGGAAACGGAATTAGTTATTCTGGTTCTCATACTGTTATTTTGTTAATAAGACAAGAAGAAACGCGGCCCTGTGAAATAAAAAAAACTTTGAGTGGTTCTCAAAAACGAAAATTTCGAAAGGAAAAGGAGTATAATATTAATAGCAAATATGCAAAATTGGATAACTTTTTTATATCCGCAAGTTCATCTTGTGTAAGTGCTAGTAGTAGTAATGACAAAGAACTTGATGAAAAAATTCTAGAAGTGAAAATTAATCCACAAGAAAAAAACACAGTTTCGGACACTTCAACTAATAAGGATATACTCTATCTAAGGAAAAGGAGTTGGAAAATGAAAACGAAGAAACAAAATTGATTGGAAATGATTTTGCGTATTATGTAGGTACGCCCATAGATGCAGATTTATGGAAATAAATTTTAAATTTGAGCCCATACCAACCAGATGGTAATTTCCAAAAAGATGCCAAAGGAAGGAGCTTTTCAGTAATCTTCAAAAAGTATTATAGCCTCGACCTATCGAGTGAATTTCCAAATCAAATTATGTCTCTAAAAGCAGTTTTTAGTGAAGATTTAATTAAGATAAATTCGATAAAAGATTTAGGTAATTTTTTGATGATTCAAAATAAGTTTGCTGCGCCAAGTTTACCAGATGTATGTATTGCAGTTTTATTGTTTTTGACTCTTCCAGTTACTTCTGCAATGACAGAAAGGTCATTTTCTAAATTAAAATTAATAAAAAATTATCTACGTTGTACGATGTCAGAAGAGAGGCTCTTATATCTCTCTTTGATAAGTATTGAACAACAAGAAGCAAGAAAAATTGAATTGTATGAATTAATAACCGACTTTGCTAAGAAAAATGTGAGACGTCAATCGCTTTTTTTGTGATTTACTTCTTGAGTGTAGTGCTGTATATTAGCTAGTAGTGTGTGTCGTGAACGACTGTTGTTAGATTTTCCATTTTTTAAATACTATAAATACTCTCTAATGCTCAACGTTATTTAGTTTGTTTACTCAGACACACAGGTTGATTTTATATTCAGTTTGAAGTTTAATATTTAAATATTTTTACGTGATGTATAAAGGTACATTATGTTAGGGTTTTGCAATTCTTTGTATATATATATATATATATATATATATATATGGGCTTGGTGCCCAAGATCTGACCTTGCGGGGGCCAATTATTTTCCGTTACGCCACTGGTCCGACTGTATTCATATACATTTAATTATATCCATGTTTAATTAATTTAGTTATGATATAATAGTAGTAGAGAATAGTAGACGCGTCCACATATATATATTAGACACATTTTGTATGGCAAGTTCCAAAAATATAATAATAATACATAAATAGATTAGAATTTTACATATATCATTACTTTTTAGGTTTAAATAGCCATCATACGCGCGCGCGTTGAACACACATAGTTAACTCTCTATTAAATCTAATTGTGGAAGGAAAGAAAGAAAGAGAAACGTATCTAGTGATTGGTTCAGAAAATTACTTAAAAGTATTGAAAAATTATGTAATATTTAATTAATAATTAATTAAATACTGAAATTTAAGAAAACATGGTACGATTCATAAAAAAAAATAACTCTGATTTAATGGTTTTTCCAATTTTTTTGCTAGTAACGTATTAATTGTGTTCATAAACCAGTTTTTGTGCTCAAAATGCTACAAAAATCTAACCATGTTATTTTTTACAGAATATTTTATGAAGGTATTTTAAAATACTACTCCTCCGCGCGACATCAATTGAAGTAAGCACATGAATTTAGATTTCCACGTACTTCAAGCTATGTAGAACAAATGTCCGTATAAGTTTTTTGCTATTTTAAAAAAATATGTATATATATCATTCTAAATTGAATTATTTTTTTAAAAAACTAAAAGTATTGCTTTGATTTCGAAATGTACACTAGCTTTTGTTTCTCGTATTAATAACAACAGTTATATATGTGGGATTATTGTACAGTTCTAGGGGTATTCAATAATCCCACTCTCGTTTGTTTCTAATCTAACGTTTAATTACACAGTTCTACTCACTAAGACAGACGTTTAGCACATATGATACAATATCTACAATTCGATTAAGCCCTCGTGCTGAGAGTGACCTGCGCGTCTCTCTCGTGGACTACGGGTTGGTGGGTCCCTACTCGTCCACCGTTCTCGTCACTTCCTTCAGCCCCGGATCATCGACCTCCTCGTCTAGCGTCCGCTCGCTGAATCTTCCCTCCTTCGTTAACTCCTGGTGGTTGCCTTGACAGCGCACTCTATTGAATGTTCATGCGGAAATTTCCCACATACATGTTACCGTTAAAGTGTATAATTCAATTATTTATTAGAATAACTAGGTATTTCATGAAACTACTAGACAAGTATAAGTTAAAGTATATAATATACTGATACTATAATACATGATTTAGAAGTGAATGTATTCATATTTAATGCATTAGAATAGAGAAATTTTAAAAAATACCGTTAGTATTTCAATTAAGGTATCCGACTACGTACGGAACCGTGATATTGGAAACGCTTATAAATGGATAATATTTATGATATTTAGAGCTACTTAGATTAGAAAACATATATAAAATTATTTTAAGAATATCATTACAGTAAAAAATTACTTAAGTACAATATTTTGACGAAAAATGTGTGGTCGTGGTAGCCGAGTGGTATAGAAATAGATCGGATCGTGGCTTGCCTTGTCACGAGTTAGAGCCCACTACCACTAAAGACAAACCGTGTAGGGCAGCGATGCACGTTAAATCTATCGAGAGCTGAAACGTCCTCCCACTGGTGTGGTAGTTAGGAGAGCGGGTGCCAGCTGAGGTGCCGTCCACGTCACTTGCCCATGGTTCAAAATTACGTGGTCCATCGTTCATGTAGCTGAACAGTGTGACGTTAATATTCAATCACTCAATTCAATCAATTGACGAAAAATGACCATAGAATGACCACTTTTCAAAACATTCTCCTTTTATGAAAAATGCTTCTACTGTAATAATAATTTACCTGTATATATCTCAGAGGCTGAACTAGAATTTTTGATATATATAACTTAGAAGTTGGTTTATATCCATATTTTACTCCAACAGAGGGAGAAATTTTAAGAAAAAAACGCCAATAATAAAATCATTTCAATTGGAGGTAACTCTGAAAATAATGTGAATTTTTCAAAAATCCTATAGTTCAGACTCTCTACAGAATTCTTTACTATATATAAGCCAAATGTTATTATTATGGAAGCATTTTTCATTAAAAGAGAACGTTTTTGAAAAAAGGTTATTGTAAGATAATTTTTTGCCAAAATATTGTATTTAAATAATTTTTTCCATCATAATGTTCTTAAAACTATTTTATACATGTATTCTAGTCTAAGTGATACTAAATATCATGAAAATTATCCATTGATGCGCTTTTTCAAAATTACGGTCCCGAACGTAGTCGAATACCTTAAGCATTTTTCCTAAAAATATAATGTTTTGGAAGTAAGTAATACTTACTTGCAATTTTTTTTTGTCAAAAAATTGTATTTAAATAATTTTTTCAAAAAAAATATTCTTAAACTATTTTATATGCATAGTTTAATTCAAACGACATTAAGATATTGTTGCGTTTTCGGGGGTTCGAAATGATTGAAGCCGAAGAGCGGGATACAAAACAATTTTATTCTTGGCCAAAACAGTCCTCCACAAATTGTAGAACAGTTCGAGAAAGTCACGTACAATCGATGAAAATACTGATAACACAGATGTAATACACTAACAAAAGCAATAGTAAACACTCAGCACAAAAATAATAACTCAATAAAAGCAATAGCACACGCACTATGCAATCGTCTCTCTCTCTCAAGCACAGAGAGGTATCACTTGCATGAAAGCTGAGATCTGACTGACTGACTAGCCGGCCCGGGCCTTTTTATACCTTTCGGTCAGAAATCTCTTGCACTTGCCAGAATAATCGAGAAATAGAAAGGTCTAGCAAAATCCGGAGCGTACGAGAAAAGCTCAATACAGTAATACATTCGATACAATAGTGTTACAATACCGCGATAGGGTTGCCAGACAGGGTTATTAGGAGCAGGGTTGCCATGGTCACCAAGCTTATCGCCCACATTTGGCGCCAAAAATTAAGTCACCAAATCCGTCGCCAACTTGGCGCTAGCTGCAATATTTGGCGAGTTTACCATTTAAACCAATGTTAAACCATGGGGGCCGTGCAATGCAGTAGAAATGATATTACAGGTAAACAGGGTTGAAATCACATTAGATACGACAAATTAAACTGTAAAAATGAACACAAATGAGTAGAAACAATTAGAATAAAACTAAATTCGTAACATTGCCCCCCTCTCAAGAACTGCACGTCCCGGGCAGTACAACCCTTCATCAGACGTTAACATAATAATAAAGCAATTGATTAAAAACAACTAAATGAATATGGAATAATAAACATGTAATACATAGTACAAAATAAACACCTAATGCATAGTACAAAATAAACACGTAATGCATAGTAGAAAATAAACACTTACAAAACAATAAACAAAATTATTTACAAGATTATTTACACACTAACTTATTTATACAAGACCATGGTCAAAATAAATTACACGATAATTGACACACTAAGAGTTATGGCCATAATATGTGGAGCAAGCCTGTCGTAATGAACGACTCTAGGCTTCGAATTCGTTGACTTACGGATCCGGATTACGACGTCGTTTATTATCTTTAAAATTGTATAAGGACCGTCCCAATGCGATTGTAGCTTAGGAGAAAGTCCTTTGCGTCGAGTCGGGTTGTAGAACCATACCTTGTCACCTTCCTTGGATTGATGTCCTGTGGCTTTTGTGTCGTACCGAGTCTCCATCTTCTCCGTCCTCAGGTTGATCCGTTCTCGAGCCAAATTGTGTACATCTTCAAAACGTGCCTGGAGATTCTGCACGTACTCCTCAGGCGATGAAGGTGTATCCGGAGGGCGACCAAACAGCAGGTCACAAGGGAGACGAAGATCCCGGCCAAAAAAGCATCTGGGATGGTGAATATCCGGTAGTCTCGTGAACGGCGCTGCGGTACGCTAGCAGAAAGAGAGGAACTTTCTGGTCCCAGTCTTGTTGGTTCTTGGAGACCATCAGTGAGAGGTTATTCAGGATGGTATGATTAAAACTCTCCACCATGCCATCTGACTGTGGGTGCAAAGGTGTGGTCTTGGTCTTGTCAATTCCGAGTAGTTCACAGACCCCCTTCAATACCGCAGAGACGAAATTTCTTCCCTGATCGGAATGAAGTTGAAGAGGTACCCCATATCTCAATATCCAGTGCTGCACTACAGCCTCCACTACGGTGGGAACTTCCTGATCCGGAATGGGGTACACTTCGGGCCATTTCGTGAAGTAGTCCATGACAACAAGTAGGTACTTATTACCAGACGCAGTCCTTGGCAGAGGTCCCAGGATATCGAAAGCGATACGTTCGAAGGGTGCTCCAACATTGTAGCGATGCAGCTTTCCTCGGCTACGTATCTTTGACCCCTTCCGAGCTGAACAGGCATCACAGGACTTGCACCACTGTTCCACGTCAGCTCTCACTTTACCCCAGAAGAATCGCTCTCGAACTCGGTGCAAAGTTTTCATGACGCTGAAATGACCTCCTGTTGGGCTGCCATGCAATTCTTTGAGTACCTCTGGGATACGAGATCGAGGAAGTACTAATTGCCACCTGAATGTCTTTCCATCCTCTGATTCCAATTTTCGGTATAGAACACCATTCCTGAGATGTAGAGAATTCCAGAGGGCTCAATACTGCTTAGTTGTAGGACTATAAGCCGAGATGTCCTGCCAACTTGGTTTATTGCTGGAAGACTCCATAAACTCTATAAGGGGTTTAATATCAGGATCCGCCATTTGGTCTTCTCGAACTTTCTCGTCACTCCAGGGATCGGGTGGCGTCGCTGTTGAAGTTGTTATCTGGCGTATAGCATAGTCATATTTGGTCTCTACTCTGGAACAATGCCGACAATTTTCTGGGCATGGTCTTCTTGAAAGGGCATCAGAATTTCCATGCGAGGAACTTTTACGATGTCTGATGTCAAAGTAATACTCGTTGAGCCGTTGTATCCATCTGGCTACCTGGCCTTCAGTATTTCTAAAATTCATTAACCAGGTTAAAGAGGCATGATCGGTACGTAGAAGAAATTTTTGGCCATAGAGATAGTGATGGAAATGCTCGATGGCTTTCACAATAGCCAGTAGCTCTTTTCGAGTGACACAATAATTTCTTTCCGGTTTCGATAAACACTTACTCCAATAAGCTACGACTCGTTCCTGGCCATCTATTTCCTGAGATAATACTGCTCCGAGACTCTCATTACTGGCATCAGTGTCCAAGATAAATGGCTTGTCCGGTTGCGAATATATTAAGATCGGTGAAGACGTCAAAGCTTCTTTAAGCTGGAGGAAGGAATCTTCACATTCTTTTGTCCACTGAAACTTTTGTTTACTTTCTGTTAGCTTGTGCAAGGGTCTTGCGATGTTAGAGAACCCTTTCACAAACTTTCGGTAGTAAGTACATAGTCCCAGGAAGCTTCGCAGCTCACGGAGGTTTTCAGGGCTTTTCCAATTCTTTACGGCGGACACTTTTTCGGGGTCGGTACGAACACCTTCTGCAGAGATGATGTGTCCCAGATAATTGACTTCTTTCTGGAAGAACTTGCATTTCGAAGGGTTTAGCTTCAAGTTAGCGTCCCTTAATTTTGATAACACCTTCCGGATATTTTGAAGATGTTCTTCAAACGTACGCCCTCCTATTATGACGTCATCCAGGTAAATAAGGCAAGCTTCAAAAGTCAGACCCTTTAGCACGGTGTCCATCAGGCGCTCGAAAGTAGCTGGCGCATTGCAGAGCCCGAACGGCATGACTTTGAACTGCCATAGTCCTTGGCCGGAAGTGAATGCTGTTTTTCTCTATCTTCGGGATGGATCTCCACTTGCCAGTATCCGCTCTTTAAATCTAAAGTCGAGAACCATTTATGACCGGAAAGGGTATCCAGGGTGTCATCTATCCTTGTGGAAGAGGGTAGCTGTCCTTCTTGGTGACGTCGTTAAGTTTTCGATAGTCCACGCAAAATCTTGTGGAGCCATCTTTCTTACGAACCAAGACGATTGGAGATGCCCACGGACTCGAAGACGGTTCTATGATGTCATTTTCCTGCATCTCTCGTAGTAGTGTTCCGACCTCTTCCTGTTTAGCAAACGGCAAGCGTCTTGGGTGCTGTTTAATCGGCGGATGGTCTGCTGTATCAATTCTGTGTTGTGTCACTGTAGTATGGCTAATATCGCTACTGTTTCTAGAAAACACGTCTTCAAATTCTTGGAACAGTCTTTCTGCGGAGCTTTTCTGTTCGGGGGACAATTCAGCATTTTCTAGAAGGTCGGGAGTCAACTGTTGAGGCGAGTTGGATAGGAGCAAGCTCGAACTTTTGCAGACACACGTTACTGGACTGCAGGTTGCCAACACTTCACCTTTCTGGAACACTCTAGGTTTTTCAGTTACGTTGCAAATTCTCTCTTACCGGGATAGTTTTTCTAGAAAGGTCCACTAGCGTCGAAGCTATTAGCAATCCATTCGCTTTATTTTCCGCAGATCCAATTAGGCCAGAGTTGAAACTCACATCGTTACCGATGTATCCAGGCACTATGATTTCAGTCCTTGGGGGAATGGTAATATTCTCGTTAGCGGTTACCTGTCGAATAGATTCTGTCCTGTGTTCAATTTTGAATATAGTGACTTCTTCGTGTATGGAACGTAATTCGTTCTTGTTGAAGTCTAGAGTGAAACCATGCTCCTTTAGAAAGTCCAGTCCAAGAATGAAAGGGTCTGCAATATCTGCGACATACACAGCATGTTGGTAGGTAGTGTCTCCAAACTTGATCTTGACTTTTAATTTTCCATGAATATCAATCTTTTCCCCCGTCACGGTCTGTAGCACCACGCGGGGCGGGGTCCAGATAAGTTTCTCTTTTAACTTTTGAGCCAGATCGTTCCGAATGATAGACACATTGGCTCCTGTATCGATGATCATGTTGCAGGGAAGCTCGTTAACATGTCCCATTATAAAAATTCCATTCTCACCGGTACCCTTTGTCGAAATTTGACACACTTGAAAGTGGGGCTTTCCAAAATCTGGCAACCTCCGCCCCACGAGATGGCCATTAATTAGTTTTTCCGACACCTCCTTCCGGGAGGCGCTATTAGTTTCAGCGCCTTGGCGTGCCCGGCAGATTCTCTGCAGATGCCCTTCTCGACCGCAGGTCCAGCATTTAAGGGTCTTCTTCCCGTCTGCTTTCTGGGACATCAAAGACTCAACTCTATTCATGAAGCTTCTCATATGTCGCTCTAACCGCTCCACACTTGAGTTCGACGTGTCCGATTCGTTGACGGCTCGTATGGGGTGTCTGTCCTTTCGTGTTGCTTGCTGGGCCGCCTCGAATTTCATAGCAAACACTAGGGCCCCCTTTAAGTCCTTGAGATCCGCCATTCGGAGAGCTTTCTGGATTTCCGGATCACGTACCCCGTCGATGAAGTGTTGCAGCGCCAGGACTTCTCTTACTTCAGTCGGACAGTCAGAAAACGCCAAGTGAGAAAGCCTCTCGACGTCCGTCGCCAGTTCTTGGAGTGTTTCGGATACTTTCTGCTGCCGTGACTTCAGCTGGAGTCTGCTGTAATCCTTCACACATTTCTCTCCGAAGCGTAACTCCAGAGCATTAACGAGAGCGTCGAAATCCAGCCGCTGTGTTTCCGGCAAAGTTTGCAAAATGTCAGCAGCGTCGGCTCGAAGAGAAGCAGCTAACTGGCAGGCCTTGGTCTGGGAGTCCCACTGGTTTGCATCCGCCACTATGGAGAATTGGGTCTTATACACCTGCCAAGAGGACTTTCCGTCATATGTAGAAAGCTTGATGGAAGGCTTGGAATAAGGAGCTTGAAACTTAAATTCATCCCCTTGGCCAGTCATGACTTTCTGCTTCAATTTCTCTAGGTCACTCCTGAACGAGATGGAAACATCTTCTACCTTTTCGAAAATTTTCGCATCTAGTTTGCTCTCCATATCTTCGAATTTATTTTCAAATTTGTTCTCTATATCCACAAATTTGTTTTCGAATTTATTTTCCACCGACTCGATTCTTCCTTCCATTTCTTCAAATTTCTTGTCCATAGTCGTCAATTTGTCGCCAATGCCCTTCAGATCAGTTTTCAACTCTTCCTTGTTCGCGGTCAGTTTGTTATTCAACTCGTCCATATTGGCGCTGATCTGCTCGTTTACGTTAGTAAGCTTGGTATTCACTTCTGCGATATTGGTGGTCAACTCCGATTTCATTTCGCCCATGTTGGCATTCATGCTGGCGGTCAAGTCCGATTTCATTTCAGTCAATTTTTCTAGAAGAGTCTGGGACTGGGCCTCCATCGCTCTTGTTGTTGGCATTCAATCCCACTTCTGACACCAATTGTTGCGTTTTCGGGGGTTCGAAATGATTGAAGCCGAAGAGCGGGATCCAAAACAATTTTATTCTTGGCCAAAACAGTCCTCCACAAATTGTAGAACAGTTCGAGAAAGTCACGTACAATCGATGAAAATACTGATAACACAGATGTAATACACTAACAAAAGCAATAGTAAACACTCAGCACAAAAATAATAACTCAATAAAAGCAATAGCACACGCACTATGCAATCGTCTCTCTCTCAAGCACAGAGAGGTATCACTTGCATGAAAGCTGAGATCTGACTGACTGACTAGCCGGCCCGGGCCTTTTTATACCTTTCGGTCAGAAATCTCTTGCACTTGCCAGAATAATCGAGAAATAGAAAGGTCTAGCAAAATCCGGAGCGTACGAGAAAAGCTCAATACAGTAATACATTCGATACAATAGTGTTACAATACCGCGATAGGGTTGCCAGACAGGGTTATTAGGAGCAGGGTTGCCATGGTCACCAAGCTTATCGCCCACATTTGGCGCCAAAAATTAAGTCACCAAATCCGTCGCCAACTTGGCGCTAGCTGCAATATTTGGCGAGTTTACCATTTAAACCAATGTTAAACCATGGGGGCCGTGCAATGCAGTGGAAATGATATTACAGGTAAACAGGGTTGAAATCACATTAGATACGACAAATTAAACTGTAAAAATGAACACAAATGAGTAGAAACAATTAGAATAAGACTAAATTCGTAACAATATGTAACTATCCAAAATTCGCCGTTTTGGTGAAAATTTTCGAATTTTTTTTTTGTGCCTTTATTTTATAGCGCATAACATTTAAGATTCCAAAAACGCTCTATTTTTGTTTCTACGACATTTAGAAGCAAAGTTATAGCATAATTAGTAAACCAGAAATGGAGTTTACAAAACCGTAAGTAGATCCTTACACAAAATATTTTTAAAATATTGAATTGAAATTTTCAAAAAAACATGTTTTATTTAGCTCTATCTGTGTTATGAATCAAAATCTAATCTCTGTGTATTCATTTAAGTACTTTACTAGCTGCGTGGCCCGGCGTTGCACGTGCTTTATCCTCTACTTTTATAAATTTTCCTTTCCCTTTACAAAATCAGCCTTTCTAATACTCTTTTTCAATATGACTCCCCCCATCATCCGCTTAATCCGGTGTTGATTGGGCTAATTTATTTTATTCACGTACTGTATAAATATTATTTGAATACATTTATTAAACTTCTGTGTAACTGCAATTTTTCACTAAAATTTCACTCAAAATTCCCAATATATCCAAAATTATTTTTAATTTTGAGGAAATTGTACTTGAATTCCTATTTTTATGCCCCATTTCATTTTTAAAAATAATGCTTATTTAGTTGAAAATTTATATATTTCAAAAAAAGTGCTCCGAAGGTAGTCACATACCTTAAATATAAAAAAAAATTCATTTATAGGCTTTTTTTAAAATTATCGTTCTTAAAGTAGTCTGTCAACTTGCAATATATGTATGAAGGATTTTTTTACAAACTTGATAATATTTCTTTTTTAAGATAATTTCTTTGTTAATGTACCATTAACACTACAACTACAGCGTTTTTCGAATACCTCTCATTACAATCACCGCTCATTTTGACCTGTTATCCCGAATAAAGTTAAAGGCGCAGTTTTTACTACTATTATGTAAAATTTAAGCTTATACACTGCTGGACAATTGCTAAGGACGGATCACAAATTGCTATGTAGCATAACATTAAGCGAGACATGAGGCCTAGTAGGATAAAATATAGTTGCCACACTGTTCAGACATTAGAATAAAGAATATTTATTGTTCTGGAAAGTACGAAAGCTGTGAAACATCTGAAAGAAAAAAAAATTTTCATTTGATCTGCGTCCGGAGAAATGGAACAATGTAAAGTATAGAAATAGTTCCTTACTATTATTAATGTTATTATTCATAAGAGTATAGACATGTCTTTGCGAACAATAAATTTGACGCGAATGAATTAAAATGCAATTCTCCGAAAATAATTCTACCTCAGGATTACCCATTGCAAATCGTCCTTATAGAACATTTACTAAAGATGAAGTGGATGTAAAAAAACAATTAGATGCATTGTTGCAAGCAGGAATAATTAAACCATCTCGTAGTTCTTATGCTGCCCCTATAGCATTGGCCTTTAAAAAAGAGGATAATGCTCACCCACAATTATGTGTCGAATATAGAAAGCTGAATGCTATCACAAAATTGGACGTGGAACCAATTCCCCGAATAATGCAGTTTTAGACAAATTAACACTTGTAAAATGTTTCTCAACGATTGATCATTGCGCAGGCTATTGGTACATTAAAATGGATGATAATGAATCTGAAAAACTGGCATTTACATCAAATTAAGGGTTTTTTCAATTTATTCGCTTGCCTTTTGGATATAAAAATTCACCAGCTATTTTTCAAAGAGCTATTCAACAAATTCGAAATAAATACCAAATAACATTTCTATTAAATTACTTTAACGATATAATAGTATTTTCAGAATCTGTGGGGAATAACATGCAAAATAGTTTGAAAATTTTTTTTAAAATTTTTGAAATAGAAAATTCTAAATTAAAATTCTCAAGATATAAATTTGGTAAAGATACAATTGATTTCTTGGAATATGAAGTAAAACAAGAATCATACAGTCCAAACAATACAAATGCAGAAATAATTAAAAATACTCTTACCCCCTAGAAAAATGCAAAGATTTACAAAAATTCCCTCATTGTAATTAAGAATGCCACTAAATAATCTTCTTAAAAAGAATCAAAAATGTAATTGGACCCCAGAATGCCAACAGTCTTTTCAAAAAAATTAAGATAACTTAATTTCAAAGCTCATTTTAGCCATATTCAATCCAAAAATTATCCTTATCCTCTTTATGTAGACGCATCGAAAATTCGATTTCATGTGTCCTCAAGCAAGAAACACCCAATGGTAGTCAGAATCCGATTGCCTTCTATTCGAGGCGACTGAGAAATTATGAAATTAATGACACAAAATAACTGAATTAGAATGCTCAGCAATAATCGTTAGTTTAGATGAAATCCATTGCTAACTTCACTGCACAGTCTTTAAAAGTTTATGTGTATGATTTTGTTATAATATGTTAAAAAGGTAGTACATTATACATATATATATATATATATATATACTAGCTGGTATATCCGTTCTTCGCACGGGTGAATTTAAAAATTAAAAAATACAAGCTGAAGGATAAAGGAGTTTTTAATAGTTAATTTTACGTGAATTGTATAAATTAAACAAAAAAAGCTTTTTACATAACTCAACTGAACAAAAAAAACCATGTTTGCTAAATTTTAAGTCTTTAGATATAATTGCTGATTTTTTTTTTATTATTGTTATTATTTATGATGCCCCGTAACTTTCTTGTGAGTCGATTTTTGAAAACACCTACCTGCTCAGCAAAAGTAACACATTGTTACAAATTTTGTGTAATAAACACTAAAAATAGTGTAAATAATTTTTATCTGGATGTGTAATACCTTAATATTACTTTCTGATACAATATTTTTATGCTAAATAGCTGTTATAGCTGCTAAATAGTCTTCTACTTTGTGAATCTGTTTCTTTTTTGTTTTTTCTTTGCTTTTTGTTGAGCAAGGGGTGAAAGGGACGCATGACCTTCGATACTGTTGATGGGGTGAGGACTAAAATCTTTAGGATCAAAATAGGTCCAAGTAGCAAGTGGGGTGAAACGCGAACACAAACGAAGCCGCAAGGAAGGGGGGGGGAGGGACGCATGACCTTTGACAATGCAGTTAAGGACTGTAAAATCATTAGGATCAAGACATGAACGGGAAATATCACGAATGGCAGCAACCTAATCGAAGAAAAAAGTTTGATATAACTGCTAGCAATCGTTGAGACAGAAGGCTCATGAAATAAAATAATCCCTATTAAATAAAAATAATCCGTATTCAATAAAAATAGACCCTATTGAAATAAACAATCCTTATTTGTATCGGATATTGCTAACTATTTCATTGGTTTTAATTTTATTTTCTCGGAACTCTATTTTTTTTCTATAATAAAAGTAGTCTAAGTTATTTTTTATAACATTAGCTATCTCGCAGTGAAAGTTTCATCAAAATTGGCCCAGCTGTTTCAGATATTAGTTGGAACAAACAGACAGATAGATAGACAGACAGACAGAAAGACAAAAATTTTAAAAATTAATTTTTTCATCTAAGTACCGTAAATACTTTTAAATGCATTTAGTAAAAAGCTGTTAATTTCAAATTACAAACAGACACTTGATTTTTATTTATATGTATATATAATAATGAAGCTGATGCTAGCAATGGATCTTATTGCTTATCCTTTAATTAATACACCCTCTCAGAACTTTAATATAGATATCAATGAAATAATTCATTTTCAAAATTAAGAAAATATATTAGCCCCTAAATGTTTAAGGTGAGATCATATTTCTGTTGTAAAAAAACAATATTTAGCTAAAATAATTGTACTACTTTTCTTATGTATCTAAGAGTGAAATTAATGAAAACTACCCATGAAAAATTTGGCCATCCTGGTGTAGCTAATATATCACTACAATATTATTGGAAAAAAAATTATTAGTGATGTAAGGAATTATATATGGGAAATTCTGTGGCGAGTGTCAATTCATACGAAGAGCTCCAGTCTTTTGAACAAAATTCCACAGAATTATTGGAATCAGGTGAATTCGACTTACGTGGAGGGATATAGAACCCAATTTCGACTGCAGACATAACTAACAGGAATCCGGCCACCAAGAAATCTAAGTTCTATGTGAAATGTGAAAGAAGATACCATCTCCCTCTCTTACAGAGAAACAAGATCGAAAGAAGTCTCAAAAAGAAGAATCTTTTCCCTTGGTTTATCGAATTTTTGGCCCGATAGGATTCACATGTCCTATCATCCTCATCCTCAAATTACTTATACAAGAGTGTTGGGACAAAGACATAGAAGCTTCATGGGACTCCAAATTACCAACAGACATCGTAAAAATATTTGAAACGTGTACAGAATAAGTTATAGAGATACAACACATCAAGATTTCACGAAGATTATCGAATTTTAACCTTAAAGATGCAAACCTGTCATTTAAAGTTTTCGTGATGCATCGAAATCATCAAATGCTAGACAAGACTACCGTTTGCCTTTTATGCATCTCTCCAATCCTCCAGCTTTCAAAACTCTTTTTTTTTTAATAAGCACGGGGTATTTAGACCATGCTGGAGTTCAGAAGCTCTAGTACAAACTCAGTAAACATTATTGGTTTCTGAAAGGAAGGAAAACTATGAAAGAAGTTATTGATTAGCCCTATTCGCTAGAGATTCATCGCTAAACCTATGTCAGTATCAGAAGCATTGGAGTAACGGAGAGTATCAGCCACCTCTCCTCCTGCAAAGTCAGGTTTGGGGCCCCAAGCCAGATCTAACAGCCTTTGGGACCCCTAGAATCCTGGGAACTCTTGCAATGCGGGCTGCGGGGTGTGCGTTACGCCACTGATCAGAGGGTGTCTTACCTCAACACCAGGTGAGAGAGATGCTACTGTTTTCGAAAATATAGGATTCGACCTGGCAGCACCTCCCATTTTTAAGAATTGGGTGAAGAGTAGGGTTTTGATAATAAACTCTGCGGTCCACAATCTTGAAATGTTAACCATCGTTTCGAGGGAAAGCTTCTTGCTTGGTTTAAGGAGGTTTATAAATGCCAAGGCAGACCATCCACCATTTACTCGAATAACGGCCCCGATTGTAAAGGTTAATGATTTTACAGGAATTGAAGGTAGAAAAATGGAAGAGTTTAGAACAATTACGTACAATTTCATGGAAATTCATGCCTCCTCAAGCTCCTTGGATGAGATGTGTCGTATGTCGTATGCTGGGTGGAAGGGGAAGAAAGGAGTGAGGCCTCTGACTAATCCCCAGGGCGTTCTACCGAGCAACATGGTGCTAAGAGCTACGGCTAATGATAGGCATAAGAAACTATTCCTTTGCCACAATGAAATTCATGGACCTAGGTCTGGCACTGCCGATACAGGTGGCATTAGCAAAAATATAATATTTAATACAAATTATTTTATAAATGTTCTGAATAAAAAAATTGTACGCATTTTTCGTTAATTTTTTCTTAAAAAAAGGCAAGCATTGTAACAAGTACTATTCGATTTGTATAAAATTTAATAAACATTTTCCTATAAATTCTATGCTTTAAGAACTCATTTTCAATTTTTGTACTTTTGTTTATTTTATAAACTCATTTCTTTAACAGTTTGAAAAATTTAAATTTTCCAATTAAGAACAATGTTGATTTAAGACTATTTCTCTAATACTTCCATACAAAATATTTATTACATGATTAAAATTTTTGTGAGTAATACCTCATACATATATGCTGATAAAATAATGTCTCAAAGCATGATAAACAAAATTTTATTTTTCTGATTTTTACAAATACATTAGCATGCAAGAAAATCTGAAATACTTTTTAGCTGAAGATAATTTTGCATTTTCCAAGAATTTCACGAAGAACTAACTTTGCGTTTCGCAGAATTTATTGAAGAAAGACTTAGCTTCTTACAATATTTCTTTTTGTATATAACTTAATCACAGTACTTTATAATTGCACATCGTACTTCGTTTATAAGTCACAAAGCACAATCTTCTACAGAAGGATAAGAACCTTGCATATAGCCGTAGCCTAATGCTTTGGGTCATAAACTTGATGTCTTAGTCGTGTCCAGGTACTACCCAAGATCCAGTGTGTAGAGGGGCGATGCACCTTAAATATGTCGAGGCTCCTCCCGTTGGTGTGGTGTGATAGTTAGGAGATGGAGGTGACAGCTCAGGTGTCATCCTCGTCACTTGCCCGAGGTTTAAAATTGCGAGGTCCATCGCCAATAACCCTCGAGTTGTTTTACAGTGAGACGTTAATTTAACTCTCACTCTTTCAAAGAACTTGCAAGCAAAGTAAGAAATCCTAATTTAAGATTAAAATGGTTAAATTATATCATACCATGCAATTTAATGCTCATTACATATTTTCTCTTGCAAGTCCTCTTAAAAACTACTACCGCAATGTACACGATCTTTTATTATATAACTAGCTGTTATTCCCGTTCTTCGCACGGGTGAATTGAAAAATTAAACAATACAGATTGAAGGAAAAAGAAGTTTTGAATGAATTAATTTTACGTGAATTGCAAATTAAACAAACAAAAAACCCTTTTTGCATATCTGAGCTGAACAACAACAACTAAAAACCCCCTGTTTGTTAATTTTTAAGTCTGTAGATCTAATAGCTGAAAAAAAGGATTTTTTTTTTTACCTATAACTCCCCGTAACTCTCTTGTGGGTCGATTTTTGAAAACACCTTCCTAAGCTGATCTCTGCTCTGAAAAAGTAGCACATTGTTACAAATTTTGTCTAATGAACGCGTAAAATAGTATAAATAATTTATATCTGGAAGTATAATGCGTTAATATTACTTTTTGTTGTATTTATTTTATGTTCAAATTGTAATAAGCCTCACACTGCACCTTTTCAAGCTTTCGCAGTTCTTGGCTCCTGGCGTAGACAAAACAAAATGCAATCACACATAAATTTTAGATATAAGTTTTCGCAGGCTTTTTTGCAGGTGGCAGAATATTTCCTACTTTCGTGACAACTATCGTTATATTTTGGACACTTCACACAATATCTTTATAAATTTTAGCCTATGTGTTGTTCTGATGTATAAGCTATATTATTGTAAAGTTTCATTAAAATTCTTTCAGTTGTTTTTGCGTGGAAGAGTAACAAACATCCACACAAACTTTCACTTTTATAATATTAGTAAGGATTCCTAAAATTATCGAAAGAGGGCCATTTTTTATTTTACTTTTTCTAATTAAAATTGAGTTTGTCCACAACATTCCACTCCCCATTTACAAAACATTAATTTCATCCAATTTTTTAAAAAAATCCATTTTTATAAATAATAGCCCAATGTATGTGTATAAACATTTACCCCTTTCTTCAGAGTTTTATTTGACGAAAACCTGAAAAATCCTGGATAATGGGAGTGGTAGTTGAATATAGCGTGACTTTGATTTTGCGTTTAATTGCTGGTAAACATTTTTTCCCCCTGCTTTCTTCGCGTTTAGCAATAATTATAATTACAGAGTGTTCGAAGCACACTAAACAAAAAGAAATTCTCTTCCGCTCTATAAATTGTAGTTTCTCCTAAAATATAAATTCGATTTTTCAAGCTCACGAAGAGAAAAATATTTGATTATTTTATTTTTTCATTCTTTGTTCAGAACAAACAATATTTGAATTTTACTCTAAGGGGGGAACTATATATGCGTTCTTTAATCAATATAATCAGTACTTCTAGAACGATTTTTTTTCTTTTTTGCTTTCTTTGCCAGCTTAAAAATAACAGAAAGATATTAAAAGTTTATACACGACAAACCTATTTAAAATTTAGAAATGACAAGAAAACTTTTAAATTTTAAAGATGAATAATGGAAATCAATTTGTCGATTACATAAATTCAAGTGTACTAAAAATGTATCTCTTTGCAGAGAATATGTCGAATTTGTTCCTTCCAAAATGTTTTTGAAGAATATTATTTTGGATAGTAATGTTTTAAATATTACCATGTAGTATACTTTACATTTATTAAAAAAATTAATGAGTTTATTAATAAAGTCATGATTTCTTTTACAATGATACCTTCATATATTATTTACCCTTACAGATTCTTTACATGAAGCATTTTAACTAAATTATACTTTCCATTTTCATCCAAAAGTTTAAAATGGGAGAAAAAAAGTAAGAAAAAAACTATCATGGTTACGCTTTAAAAGTTCCCCAAAACGATTCACAAATTTTTCTATAAGATTTACTATAAAATACAGGAACGTATAATTGCTATTATTGTAATAGTCGCACAGAAAATGTATTGCATAAATCGAATGTTTTAAAACACGATTCATAAAATTCTCGTTATTATGGCCACGATTAAGTTTTAAATAAATATTTCACAGAACAATTTACTAAACGAAATCGTTCTTTTTTTACTTTTTTTGCATTAGGTCATGTTATGCATAGTCACAGAAATGTAATATAAAATTCCCAGCCTTATAGGAACCAGGGTTGAAGGGTTAAACATAGTTTCATAAAAAGTTAGTCCATTTTCCCCTGCATTTTCCTGTACTATTGAGCTGTAGAGAAGAAAAAATACTGTATAAAGGGATATTTTTTATAAGTATTAAAAAGCTGACTGGGTGGCGTGGTCGGCTTGTCGCTGATCTTCTGCACCTAAGGTTGCAGGTTCAACCCCGTCCAAAGCCGGCGGAGTGAATACCATGCTGCAGAAAATCGACAGCGGTCATGTCGCATGATTATACGGCATGTAAAAAATCTCTACAGAGTCTGTTTGGTTTGGGTGTTCTCGGCAAAATTAAATTCTAGTGCAGATTCGTATCGTCAGAGGTCAGGTGTCTTCCTCTGTCGAGAAAACTGGGTGTCAAAATTACTTGCGGTGATTAGAATCCTCCTATTGACGCCACACTAAAAAGAGATACCAGCTCCCAAGGGATGTACTAGGTCTGCAATGGTAAAACACCAATTCTCAGCCCATTATATATATATATATATATATGTGTGTGTGTGTGTGTGTGTGTGTGTTTTTGTTTGTTTGTGTGTGAAATAGCTTTAAATTAATTTAAATCAATTAATTAAAATGTTTTAAATCTTCAATACATTTCGAGAGACATAGATTGTAAGCATTAGCGCACATATATATATATAGAATTTTTTCAAGGGGGGGTCCGGGATCGAAAGTTCACATTTTTTGTATCTTGCTCCTTTTGATTTTGTTGATTTTCGGGAACAAAACACAGTAAAAAACTAATTTTTGAATAAATAATTAGCATTAATTAATAAAACTAATCATTAATAACAAGTAATTAATTAAATTTTACGTACTATATACTTAGAATTATAATCAATTGGAAAAAAATCAAGGGCTTTGGGGGGTCCGGACTTCCAGGACCCCCTTGTGTGCGGCACTGATTGTAAGGGATGGCAATGATGCCAAATAAACCAAATTGAATCTAGAGAGATTTCAATGTTCAATGAAAGAATTCATGTGTGATGGCGCCAGACGCATATACCGCCTCCCCCGCACACTATTGCTTGTTCTCTACTATAGGCTAACCTCTGATGACAGTGAATTGGCACGAGCGTACACATCTGACAAGCCTTCGAGCATGTAGATCAACAATATGTTACAAAAGTTTCTACACGTTTTGTAATGAAACTGTCATTTCATGGCTGCAGATAGATGTCGAGACAGTTACGGATGCTGTACTCTGTCTGTTTCTTTTGGCAGTAACTGACAAACACTGTCCTCACTCGACATTGTAACTCAGAGGCAACCTGTGCTGTTATGTCTACCCACATTACCATCCTCTTGGTATTGTTGCCACAGTCTAGAGACGAAGCTTTTTTGGAAATTCATGTTCCTCGGATACTTCCTTCGTAATGCGTCCACATTCCAAATGGCTGATAATACTACCACAAAAAAAGAAAAAAAAAACAACAACCACTTATAATGTCTGTGTCCTAGCTATTTGGTTATGGCACTGAATGGCTTACGGAACGCTTGTTCGCAATTTTACTTCTTTGCCGCCATCTCCTTTATACCATTCTCTTACTCTTGTCATTGTGACGCACTATCTGCGTCATCTGGGGGTTTCTTACAATTTGTGCGTATCATTCTTGAACAGGTGTATGTGATAATTCTATTGGTGAAATATTTACTCTAGAGCTGGATTTGCGTTGATTCTGAGTTATTCTTAATTTACGGCCATGAGTGTATATTATAGCTTTATCAGGACATTTTTTCACACTTTCCCTAAATAGCATTTGTCTTTCTATATTTTTTAGGTATTATATATGACATATTTCAAAGACCCAGTAACGACACAGCTATGGAGTTCAAAGTCTTTATTGAAAGTACGGGGTTTTGTTCGTAGGAAGAACACTGAAGCGACGTGTTACAATGACTTTTTCCAGGCATAAGAACATCGACTTAGGGAAACAACGATATTTATATGGGGAAAATCGGAAGAGATAGCGAACAGTGAAATACCCCAAAAGCCGTGATTTATGGGACTTTCTAGGATTCTACTGGTTCTACCCCCTAGACAAAGAGGACACTAAGTCTATAGGGATGAATTAGTGTCAGGAGGGGAAAAGGTGACGAAATACTGTATTGATTTTGCATCATCCTAGTTAAAGTTTACAAATATATCTATTTTTTATTACATCCCCCCTTTTAAAAAAACTCCACTGAACCAGTTTAAAATTAAGTATCCCCCATTCGCTAGCTCTTCCGGTCACAAAAAAAAATCAGAACTTTCTCTAGTGTCTAGATTAGCATAAAATGTTACATTACTCAGCTTATATAGACCATAAAATATACTATAACATTTTTTCAAAAGTACATATCATATAAAGTCATGCAATTTTTTCAAGAGCATTTAACATAAAAAACAATACAACATATTTTCTATTATGCACATTAATTAATACAACACTTTTACAAAACTAGTTTTTTCCCCATTTTCTAACAATAACTGCTATGCACAGATAAATAAGACATCTTGAGTTTATACAACCATGATTGTGAAATTAGCTACGTTTCAGAACATAGTCCATCTCAGTCTTTAAATGTCGCCATTTCTTAAATATTAACACAAATTTAATCAGCACTATATGCAATACAGCACTATACGCTATCATCATATTTCAAAACATACTATATACAACTTCTTCATGATTCAACTTTAAATATTCAGGTGCATACCTTCGTAAATTTGAAACACGCACGTTTTCTGACTTCTCTTTTGTATGAGCATTTGTTTTATTTATTTCGTAATTGACATCAGAAATTTTTCTGAGAATTTTATATAGGCCACCAAATGTTGGAGACAGTTTCCTAGTATTTGGATATTTGAACTCTTCATAAATAACCAAATATCGTTAGGACTCAACTCTACGTCAACAAATTTAGCATCCTAATGTTTCATGGTATACTTTCGCTCTCTCCACTGTTATTTTCCTAGCCTCCTCAACTCGAGGGTAAATATTTTCCTCCAAAGGATTTTGAAAAGGTAGTGTGCCATACATCAAATATGCTGGTGGGAATTTAGTTACCGAATGAGGTGTTAAATTATATGCTTGGGTTACATCTTTTAACAATTTGAGCAAAGGGACATTTTTTGAAGAGTCATTAACTTTACATCTGTTGTTGTTGTTGTTGTGGCTAATGCCACCTGTCTGACGTAGTCAGAACGAGGCCCACGAAATTCATCGTGGCATGGTCAAGAGGTACGCCTGTCGTTGGCTTTGAGCACCATACAGGTGACAGTGCGATTTAAGCTCGGAGAAACTCCCCGAAGGGACGACAGATGGCGACACGACCTCTATCTCCGCCATTTCAGCAAGTGAACTGAAGGGGAGGGAAATATTCTCCAGTTCCTGCGCTCGTGAATAAGCCCACAAGACTACGGACCCACTGATTTAACGAGCACGTACTCCGTGGGCATTTGGTGACCCAGGCCTTCCGGTCTGGAGTCCGATGCTCTAACCACTAGGCTACCCACGGCTTCTTTGTGACTATTCTTTGACTCAACCTTACTATTAGTCTCTGGTCTATGAGCTGCAGTTAATAAATGTTTAAGGTTATTATGTTTAAGATATTTTTTAAAATGAGAAGAGGTAAAAGCCGCATTTCTATCACTTAGAATATTTTTAGGTATTTGAATATGAAACATTTTCGTTAAAAAACTAGTGTACGTTTCTGTAGTGACTGATTCTGTAGTGTTTCTGTAGTTTCTGTAGTGACTGATTTTGATGCAAATGTCCAGATATATCTAGTATGATGATCGATGAGTAAAGTTAAATATTTTTTAGTTGAATTGTAATAGTTCAGACCACCTACACTATCTATCGCAATTAAGTGGAATGATTCATCAACAGGAGTCATGGCCTGTAAGAGACCAAAGCTTTTTTGTCGTGATTCTTTATTAACCTGACATGTGTGGCAATGTTTGATAAAATTAGTAATGTCCTCAGTTATATTTTGCCAATAGTAAACAGAAGTGATTAAATTAATTGTTTTTTGAATCTCGGGATGACCAAAGTTTCCATGAGCACTTTTAAGTAATTTGTACCTTAAGGAATAGGGAACTGCTATTTTAGTAAAATTTCTCTCATGGATATATAAGACATTATTAATTTCAATAAAGTTTCCTCTTAAATTATTTCTTTTTTCAGCCTCTTTTATTTCTACCTACTGCAATAGGTGAGAAACGTGGTTTGTTGCCACACATTCACTTTTTGGGTTTTTCTCTGTTATATCTCTAGAACGCATATCTACTTCGTAATTTGTGGTACCTTTTGTATATTTAATATCATACTCTTAATTTTATGGACCAGTGGAACAATTTTCCTTCTAAGTTTTTTACGTTTTTGAGCTAGACTAGGGCTGCATGGTCCGTATGTATAGTAAATTTTTGTCCAAAAAGATAATGGTGAAATTTATTTAAAGAGTCTACTATAGCAAGACCCTCCAGCTCCGTAGTCCAATAATTTTTTTTCGTAATTCCTTAATGAGCGTGAGTGGAATGCTACCGGGTGCAAATCATTACTGATATCCAGTTGCTTTAAAACCGCTCCTACTCCAGTTAAACTGGCATTAACAAGAAGTTGACATTCATTTCTCAGCTTAAACATTTTCAGTATGGGTTTACAAATCAAAGCTTGTTTTAAAAAATCAAAAGATTCTTGGCATTCATTTGTCCACTTCCATGAAATTTCTTTCTTTAATAATTGGTTCAAAGGATGCTTAATCATGGCATATTTATCTATAAACCTATGGTAATACGTTAATAGAACCTAGAAAAACCTTTGTAAAGATTTTACATCAGTCGGTTGTTTTAAATTTTTAATTACCTCAATATTGTTGTTATCTGGAGTGACATTGCCTTTAGAAATTTCGTATCCTAAAAACTGAAATTTAGTTTGCAAAAAAAGAACACATAGATGATTTTAATTTAATATTTTCTATTATTCAAATGGTGAAAATTTGTTTGATATGTTCTAAGCGATCTGTGTATAATTTTCGGAAAATATTATGATGTCATCAAAACAATTTGCAGCAAATTTAATTTTATGTTTAGTGAGGATTCGACGTATCGTTCTTTGGAAAATATTGGGTGCATTGCGCCAACCAAATGGTAGTTTTAGCCGTTCACATAATCCACTATTGGTAACAAAAGCGGGTTTCTCCGTATCGTCTGGATGCATTGGTATGTGCCAATAACCAGAAGCCATGTCTAATTTTGAAAAATAATTACTTTGAGCTAATTTATCAATAAGTGTTTCAATTAAAGAAAGGGCTTCAGCACCTGATTTAGTGATTTAGTTTAGTTTCCTAAAATCAATACTATCTGCTCTTTTACTGTTCATCCTTTTTATAAGCAAGTGATACTGGTGCAGGATATAGAGATGAACTTTTTGTCATAATCCCAGCCATTAATCATTCATTAATTTTACTATCAATTTCTTCCTGTTGTTTTGGTGTCATTTTATATGCGCGTAATTGTACAGGTAAATCTGACGTTAGTCTTACTCTCTGTGGTTCTATTCTTATAGTTCCAACATCATATTTATCTTTAGCAAACACATCCTCATAACATTCCAAAAATTCATTTAGCTCAAAATTTTCTCCAATGTCTTTTGTTTCCTAAATATCTTACGACTTCCCTCTGATAATGTGTGGACCCATTATCAGAATGCGTCTCGGATGTATTCGAGAATTTCAGGACATAGTTTTTGTTTTTGTGATTTTCTTCTCGTTCTATTTTTTTACTACATCTATATTTCATCTTTATTTACCTTTTCTTTCTTTTTCACCACTGAAAAATTTCCTTTTTTACCTTCTAATATACTATATTCTTTATTTTTATCATTTTTTTTATTTCAATTTCAAAAATACCTTCCTTAACCTTCTTTCTAGAATTCATATGCTAACACACTGTCAGGGTTACACAGTAATGTTATTAAATTACTCGTTTTTGCGATCACGAGATAATACTTTGAACGAGCTACTTTTGCATTTTGTCTTTGGAAACGAGCCAAAAATATATTGTGGATGGAATTCGCTTGAAATAAAATGTTGAGTTTGTGCTGTTCTTATGAAATTTTCGTTTTTGAGTATAAACTGGGTTCACGACTGACATTTGTGCGGGGAAACCCCAATGGATTTTGAATTGTTTCAAGATTAAGGATTTATATATAGAACTGTTTTGAAGAAAGGATTTTGAATTGTTCTGAAGATTAGGAATTGTAAACTGTTTTGAAACTTGGCGACATCGAAACTGTGCTGAAGTGTGGGAATTTCAATTATATCCAACATTTAGTAGTAAGTGAGCAATTTTGAATCTCTAGTAAATTGTTAATATGTTGTACAGTTGAGGACGTTTATTTTAAAAGTGGATGAGAAATGGCGTTTTTAGGAAGAGCTTTGAAGGTAGATTTGAAATGTTTGGCTGAAGAATTAGGAGAAACTGTAACGGAAGAAATGAAAGTTCCTGCTTTAAAAAAGTTGATAGTAGCAAGTAAGGAGAATGATTACACAGAATAGTAAGCGAAAGAGAAAATGAAATTAAATTCCAAGAGAGAGAAGATGAGTTAAAGCGCCAAGAAAGAGAAGATGAAATAAAGCACCAAGAAAGAAAATATGAATTAGAGAAATTGAAGATAGAAGCCTCGATGATGAGTAATGGTTTTAGGAGAGAGAGGAATTCTCAGAATGAAGGAATACAAGAACACGTACCAGTTGGATTGCAAAAATTAATGCGTACTTTTGACCCCAAAGAAGGCGATATAAGTTTTTACCTAATACTGTTTGAAAGACAAGCTCGAAGAGTCCATATTAAGGAAGAAGATTGGGTAACGAATCTTGTTGGACTATTGCCGTTAGAAATGGCGAATTTGATCGCCAGGGAACCAGAAGAAAAGGCAAATGATTATGAACGTATAAAAGGTATGTTATTAAAAAGATTTAAATTGAGCCCAGAAGCATTTAAAGTTAAATTTAAAAGGCATTGTAAATCGGCCGAGAACACTTGGCGAGATTTTGGATTAGAGTTGGCGAACTATTTTAATGAGTGGATTTCGGGACTAAAAATCTACGATTTTGACAGGCTGAAACAACTTGTCATTGTAGAGCAGATGAAGGAACAGGTTTCCAGGGATATACAGCAACATTTTATTGATGACTGGAGTAGAATTGTTACAGTTGACGATCTTACTGAGAAGTTAGATAGTTATGAAAACGCAAGGCACACAATATAACCAGGACACTAAAGCTACTTTGTCTCAACTGTATAGAAATTCCTATCGGGAAAAACCTAGCATGTGCAATAGAAGATGTCATACATTTGGTGAAGGATATAGACAAGGATCAAACAACTGCAGTGGATATGATAAGCGAAATTCTTTCCAAAAATCAGTTACATGTTTCAATTGTGGACGAGTAGGACATTTTGCGAGATTTTGCAGGGATAAGAAAGACGGGAGAGGAGAGACCGAGGGTAAAATTGATGAGGTAAAGGTATCTGAGGTGCAAGTGGCAGAAGTCAAAGTAGTTGAGGATGAAAGCAAAGTAGTCGCAGCGAGATTCAACGGCGAAGTTGTAAGGGAAAATAAGAAATGCAGCGCAGCACAGCTAAAAATGTCTGATCTTAAAATAGTAAAAAATTCGTATGGTGGAACAGAATATGAAGCTGTAGTGGATTCAAGTGTACAAATTAGTGTATTTAAAAGCAGTGTCATGGGAAAGGAAGTAGATTACAAAGGACATATAATGTTGCAACCCGCATTTGGTGATTGTTTAAAGGCTGAACTAAAAGAAGTGGACATTGGTTTGGTAATGAATGGGTATATTACGCCAGTAATTAAAACGGTGGTGGCAACTGTGGATGGGCTGAATACTGACATACTATTGGATACTGATACTTATGAAGCATTATTAGAACAAGACAGAATATACAGTCCCAGATTTACAGCCGCTATGAACTTAAGATCAGATTCCTCCAAAAAATCGTTAGATGAGAGTGTAAATACTGAAGAGGAAGAACAAGAGCCCACTATAACAGACTATGATGAGAATGGAAATAACACAGAAAAATTCAAGAAACAGCAACAGATTTGTAATACTCTTCAGGAAGCATGGAATTTTGCTAGGCGAAACAAAGGAGGATGTATGATAGAAAATGATATCCTGTACCATGAAGAGCTATTGAGTGGAAATAGGATAAAACAGTTAGTGATTCCTGAAATGAGGAAGAGGAAAATACTAGAAATTACACATGAATCAGTGTTCGGAGCACATCTAGGAGCTCATAAAACAATTCAGAGAATCAAATTTTCGTTTTATTGGCCAGGAATGCTAAAGGAGATTAAAGCATATTGTAGTTCCTGTCATGGTTGTCAGCTTAGAAAAGTAATTCGTTCGGTCGACAAAATTTCGATAACACCTGTGTCTCGTCCTGAATTGCCATTCCAAGTAGTAAACGTTGATTTAATTGGTCCTGTGTAGATCTAGTATCATCACAAGGACATAAATACATACTTTGTTTGATGGACCAGCATTCTAGATGGCCGGAAGCAATCCCACTCAAGTCACTAACGGCTAAGAGTACGTGGGAAGCACTGCTCGAAATATTCAGTAGAACAGGAATTCCAGAAGTGATCGTAATGGACAATGCAACAAATTTTACGGCCAGTTTAACGCATCTCTTCTTCACATCTCGTTTCATGAATTTGGTTGGAAAAGAGTTGCCATTAATTCTGGCCCAAAGAACGCAAAGGACTTGTTAAAGAAAAGACGCGTAAGACGTCACAGTACTGTGTATGCTCACAGATGGTTTACACAATTGAATGAGCGATTTGATGTATTAGAATTGTAGAAATAATATGATTTGATTTAATTTCTTTAAAACACTAAATTTTTTAAGGTGTGATGTAACTTTAAGAAATGCAAAAAATAACCCAAGATTCGGAATTTAAGTTTTTATTTTAAAGTCTACGTTTTATAGAATTTTGGATTTATTTGTTTATTTTACTTGTGACTGTATATGTTACTTGAATTGCTGTCCTAGACCGTCTCATTGATAAGACGACCTTTCGGAGTGTAATGTTACGAACTGAACCAAACTGAGGCCACAGCAGTTCAGTTAGATGGACCTTTTCAGGGGGAAAGAGTTGTGACGTCGTTGATTGTTGTGAATCCCCATCCTTCAATTCACGATAAGTTTTATAATTTCACCAGCTTTTAAATGACAAGTACGACATCTTCGATTGTTGTGAACTCACACCCATCGATTGTCACTAGATTTTATAGATCCATCAGCTGTAAAATGACCAGTGTACGTGGCCATGAGGTCATTGTTTATTGTATGACCTCGGGGAGTTACGACATTCAGACTAGCAGCGATAATGGTAAAGGAGAGCCGCCACCCCATTGACAATAGACGAAGCCTGTCTTAAAAGAATCATGCCTTCTTTTCTGGTGTTGAGAGATGGGGATAATAAAAACAGGTGGCGTGATGGACAAGTGTGTCCAGATGTTGGACAAGGAATTATGGCGCCTTGGGCCAGACGGCTCGGGTGTGTATTGGTGTGTTATGCGCAAATAGGACGAGGGAGCCCGAGAGGGACTTTTGTGACCTGCCAATAAGAAAGGACGAGTTGGCGTGTTGTGGACCCCCCTGGTGTTTAAAAGGGTTTTTAGGAGAAAAAAGAAACATAGAGAGAGGAGCCCGGCCCTGGATGGAGAAAAGGGGAAAAACCCTACCCTGGATCGAGAAAGCATGAGCGGAGAGCCCTGGTTGGAACAGACTAGAAGAGTGCGCTAAAGGGTTGGAGTGGAAAGGAGGAAATGAACGCCGTTGGCATAGAGAATAGAAAATAGACTGACTGCACCCCGGCTTGGCATATGAACTGTGATCTATTGCTTCACTAACAAATTGTTTAGAAAATAAACAATGCTTTTATTTTCAAATTAGGCTGTGACGATTTATTGATGGTTAGCTACCCACGACGTTACATATTCAATATCAAAATATTCGCAAAATGGCTTACAACTTCTATTCAAATTGTAAAGAAACTGAAATTGAAATATATCTTACTGCAGTCAAAAATATTCATAATATGTAAATATCCTACTCCTCCACTGATTTCAGTACATTTTAAAAACTGTAGCTGAAAGCAATTTTTTATATTTATAAACGAGGCATAAAAGCTTACACAGTTATAAAAATGTCTATCATTTTTAAATATACTACGATAAAACGTATATGGATTGTAAGATCAGTTCTAAAATCCTAAAAGCTTTTAGAGGAGCAGAAAACATGTAATTTTGGATGGATCAAAATTTTAATATAATACACAAATATACATGTTATTAAGCAAATACATTTGAAAAATCAAACTTCCTTCTGGAATAAACGTAATTGAAAGAAAAATGTTTAATTGCAAATGAGTGGAAATACATGTTTATCTAAGGGGTATCCCCAAAGTGAGGCAATCCTCAAACTTAAAACTCAAACTCAGTGGCACAACAATCCATGAGGGCCAGGAACTACTGTGCTCATCATAATACACGTGACCATTGGACGCTGAGGTGCATGAACAGATGTCCCGATTTGGTGGTCTGTCTGAAGAGAGACCTTCAGTGTTTAAGACCCCAAGCAAGCTTGGTACTCATTTATCGACCCAATGTAGCGGGGATGAAAGGCAGAGTCGACCTTGCGCAGCCCGTTAATAGAACCCCAGACCTGTGGTGTGGAAGCACTATACACTTCCACTCAATCCTATTCGGTGAAAAATAAAATTTAATGTTAGAATCTTATATAAATCCCTAATGAATGAGGGAGTCCAACCTTTTTTTTTTCATGTAAACTGTTTAGACGGAAATTCTTAATTGTGAATATTTCACAAGTTGCAGAAATTAAAATTAACCGTTATAGTTTACATAAATTTTTAAGAGTGCAAAAGGTGTATTTTGGCTGCATGAATTAATTTTAAAAGGAATACGGTTACGAAAAAGTAGTACAAATCTATCAAAAGTAGGGTTGGTTACCTTATAGATATTGTCAAACACAACAAAGTATTGGAAGCCAATTCCACAATTCGTTATTATAAAAATGTATCGAAAATTACAAGACTTATTTTTGCATTTGTAATTTATATATATATTTTTTCCCTGAGAACGTTAAAAGCTAGAGCGGCATCCATCAAAACCACGGGTCCCTCTCTGTTTTCCCAGATAGCCCCTGACTAAGCTGGCTCTGCCATAGTAAGTGAAAATGCCGTATTTTGTTTGTCAAGATCATTTTATAGCAGACTGCATTTTTCATGTATTTTAGATGGTCGTTTTATATTTTCTACATCAATATCTTAATGTCTGAATTTAAAATTACGTAAAATTCTTGACATTCGCATCAATGACCATTTTAATTTTTATTAGAATATGAATGCGTCGTGAAACGATTTCATGACTATTATTAACATATTATTTTAACCATTTAATTAATATTAAGTATAACATAACGCACACAAATTTTCTGAGATTTAAAATAAATATTTCGAAAACTACTTCAGATATACTCAAAATTTTTTATTCCTACGGTTTAGCTTCTCAATTTTGCTTCTATGTAAAACTTTATTGTATATTCATCAATTTTTTTAGTATATTTTTTGCTCTTAACATGAAGTTTTCAATCGAATTGTATGAAATTTTCGAAATATATTTAAAAATACTAAAAAAGCTATATAATATAAAATTTGAAATTTATATTATACTCAAAGAATTGCTAGAAAACTTAGGGTAAATAATTTTTAACTGCACGATACATTTTTTTTTTTTTTTTTTTGGAAATTTCAAATGGAATTTCTAATATAAAATTTCTAGCTTTATACGGTCGAGATTTCAAAAAATATCCAGATTTTAATTACTTATTCAGTCAGCCTTTTAAAAAAAGATAAATGTTGAGGTATTTTGCATAAATAGATTTTTTGAAGAATAATTCGAATGCTTTTGAATAGCTCGAATTTAAAATTGATTTTTATGTTTTTTTATATGCATAAATGTCTACTGTAAATGTTTCCGTATATTTTTGATTATCATTTATTCAAACATTCAAGTTATAAAAAAAATGTGGGAAAATCTTCATTCATGCTGTCTTTGATGTAAACTGAAGTTCAAGCACTGAAAATTCAAATATAATTTGGTGTATTTTAACAATATATAAATAGGCACTGTACTTAAACTTCCCTGAACACTTGGGCTTTGAAATCTAAAAAAATAAAAATAAATCTTAATTAGTTTTTTTTTTCTTTATTATTTTTATCAAAGTGTAAGAAAATGTTTCAAATTATTTGATGAAGTTTAAATTTATTCATTTTTAGTGGTTGGAAAAATTGAAAAAGTTGCAAATTTTAAAGAGTTTGGTGTTTTATTAATTCTTTTTGGCATCTTATAACAAAATAATCATGTTTCAAAAACTGAAAGCTTTGATTAAAATAAGAAAAATGAAGCGAAAGAATATACTTAAAAAAAGATATAATTTGTCTAACTATATTAAATAGCAGATTGCACTGACACGTCCCAACTTGTTACAGTTTCAAATTAATATGAAACCAAAAGGGAATTGTAACATATTTTACTTATGCGTTGGGACTTTTCAAAACTTTTAAAATACAAGCTAACAAACAAACACTTCCTGGGGTCTAAAGAAATTCTTCCCCGATTTTTTACGATTGCTCCAGGGTCAAAACACGGGGTTCTCTGCGAGCCATAAAACTTCCTATCAGTGTCCTGCAGTGTGGCTTCCACCGTCCCTAATTATCTTTCAAGATGTTAAACTTTTAAAAGGGGGAAAGGATTTCAGAAAAGTACGGCTCAACCGCTTTTGAGAATGTTACTTGAAGACAAATTTATACGTGCGGTGCATTTTCGAAGCATCTTTACAATGACGGGATTTTCCGTGTGGAACGCTTGGAGGGTTAATTGTGATTAAAATAAATTTTCTCAACTAAAAAACTCCTAATTAAAACTGCTAAATAAAATTTTCATTAAAGATATAATTAATTATAAGGTAGAAAATTATTTCCAATCGTACTCGATTCAAGACTCAATTCAATCACATTCAAAATCATAGAAAGCGAGTGATAGTTTGTTTTTAAGAGAACAGAACCATCTTCGGTATATGGTAAAAGTACAAAATGCAGGAAATCTTTAATTTTTGAGCCGTTTGATTAAGAGTGAATAGGGCCACCGAAATCCCTGTTTGCCCATTTTCAAGTCTATTGCATCTACTGTTCCCCAAGTTGAACAAGAATAAATAGTTACGATAAAAAATTGCATTACTCCTTGTGTTAAATAAATACAATTTTCATTAAAGATAGAACTATTTGAGATAGAAAAGTATTTCCAATTATACTCGATTCATTTTTTTTCAGATTTAAGTAACTATTACGTTTTTTTACCACGATAACATGTCAGATGTTACACATCATATGCGACTACTGTAAGTCTCGCTCCTTTTTTTAAATTAATTATAATCCTGTGCAGTGGCGCACACAAGGGGGGTGTCCTAGGGGTCCGGACACCCCCATAGCCCTGGAGTTTTTTTCGATTGGTTATAATCCTATGTATATATTACGTAAACTTTAATTATGTTTTTGTTAATAATAATTAGTTTTATTAATTAATGTAATAATTAATTTTGTACTGTTTTTGTTCCCGAAAATCGACAAAATCAAAAGAATATGTTGGGCGGCGTATTGAAGCATGATACCAAAATGGTGTACTTTCGACCCTGAACCGCCCTCCCGCCTAAAAGATATTTGTGTGCGCTACTGATCCTATGCATATGTTATGCAAAATAATTTCTCTTTTTCTTTCCTTTCCAAAACGGAATGACATGCGAACATAAAACTTCAAATTTGTTTAAAATTTCGCTGTCCAATTCTGAAATTTTATCTTCTACATGTCTAATTCCCAATGACTCCCAGAAACACGTCAAATTCTCCTGTTTAGCGATAAAAATCGAGATTCAAAACAACTGCATCTTTCATTTGTTTTTAGTTTCTTCAAAAGTCCCCCAAACAACGAATCACATCAAAAGAGGGAGTTTGTTATTTTCTCTACTGGTCTGTCATACGAAACTTCGTAAAAGAACTCGCCCCCGACAATAAATCTACGTCTCAAGTACCGGTGGCCAGGGCTGATCCTAGCTGCGGGCGGCCGAAACAAGGGGGCGGCGGCAGGCCACCTATAATTCTTTCAATCAAGCAAAATTTTTTGTGAATTTTTCAAAATAAAATTTATAAAAAGTTGAATAAATATGCTGATATTTAGTTATTATAGTTATTGACAATCAAAATAAGTCCTGATTTCCCAAAAGCATTACGTAGTTCGAGAAAAATAAGAATGGATTTCAAATTCTGAGGAACATTCCTTCTCATCGTGGGTGTAGCCTGCCTTATCAGGGGGCCAGTATCAATGACACAGGTCCCCCTAGCTACAGGGGCCCCCGATGTGTGTAAGAAAAAAGCCGTAAAATGTTATTAATGGTCATATTAAAAGTCCCTTTCTATGTTTATAAAATAGTATGTCACTGATTTCAAACGATATAAATTTCCAGTGCGAATTCTGAATCTCAGGACCCACTATAAAAAAGTTTAAAATTACTCAAAATAATGAGAAAACAAGGAGTGGTATGGGGTCTGAAAGCAGGAAAAACTTCTCATTCAAAGCGGTTCGACAAAAAGATCGTTTGAAGTGAAATACAGATAACACTTGGAATGGGAAACATGCATTCAGAATGTTATTTGCTTTGAAATGAAAGTACCCCCAGCGTCTCTTGATTGATTGACTGTAATAAACGTCGCACTAAGAAGTTACCAAAAGACCGGATGTGCATTCAGTCAGCAAGGGATCTGCTTCCCGTTCCAAGAAAGATCTGGCACATAAAGCGACAGAAATATTCTGTCACCCTCCAAGTTTAAAGTTAATTATTTTTTTAACGAGTATTCATGAGTTCTCAACGTTGATCCCATGGGGGAAAGGGAGGGGGCGTTAAGGAAGAAAAAGAATGGGGAAGAATGCCCTCAGAAAGAAAAAGACCCCTTTTCGAAGAAAACTGAGGAAATTTTGGGCCAATTTGACTTCCGAACTAATTTCTTTTAGACAAGACACAAATCGGAACAACAATAACTGTTAGACAATATAAAAGGTAACTATATTTTCACTTTCAAAATTCTCTTTTCGATTTTTAAGATTTAATGCCTAGGTATTTTAATCATTGCGTAAAATAAAGTGAAAAAAAAATATTTTATTCATTTGGGCAATAACTATTTTATTTATTTTTTATATAAATATAAATAACTGTCATCAGTTCATTAGAATACTTTCATGTTTATTAACATATCTAAGTGTGTGTTTTCGTAGCTTGAATGTACCGTAATCTTCTTAAAACATTTTCAACTGGCATTGTTATTCAAATGAAAGAATATTATTTGCTTCTCGCATAAAAATAATTCCTTTAGTCACTTTTGAAAAACGGGAGTAGTTCATTTAAAATACAAAACACTAATGAGCCTTTGAGTACATTCATTAATCATTTACCATACTTAAAAGGATCCTAACAATAGCGCGGAATTGAAATAAAACGTAGTTATATTTATTTTGATGATTTTGTTTAGTAATAAATGAAACATTCTATAATTTCTAAATATTTAATTTTAATTGCTTCAAACTGTGAAAAGAATTTTCAAAGAAATAAAATGTGTTAAGTTTACTTAAAGATACACATTTTTTGTTCTTTTTTATTGAGGTAACATAATTTTTCTAATATACTCGAAGACTGCTAAGAGAACCATTATTTGTAAGATTGAATATAAAAAACAGAAATTCTTTTTTTCCTTTTGTATTTATTGCTATTTTAAGAGCGATTTGCACGATACCTTCTTGATTAAGATATTTTGTCCAGAGAATTTAAAAGAATATTTAATGCAAACTAATAATTAATTATGTGTGTAATTAATAATAAAAATACATAAAAGACGTATATTTTCTTTAAAGTATTGTATAGCATTATGTATGCTTCTAATAAAGTTAATCAAAATGCATCTTTAACAATCTATAGCAATACTTAAAATCTTTAAAAAAGACAACTATAAGAATGTCAGAACCAATGCAGAAATTTCTTATAAAAAGCATTTAATGAAAGGTTTATTTTTACAGAATAATAATAAATGTTGAAAAAAATATTGGTAATATTTTTAGTTGCTCCTAGTAATATAAAACTATTTAATTAAAGTGATAGCAAAACGCATTACAGAAACAAATATATATATATGATAAACACAATTCCTAAAGTAGATAAGTGATTTCAAACAAAACAGAAATGTGAAAAATTATTCAATAAGTAGTAAACTTGTATAACCTTGAGTAATTTTAATGTAATTAAGATACAAATTTAGTTAAAAAATTTTAGATTTCTTTTGTCATATTGTAGCCTTTGTCAAAAAGTATTGAGTTATCTTAAAAATTTCAAATTATCCCAGAAATGTTTTATTGTTCTGTTTAGTCTCAAAGTATTAAGATATTTGAAAAAACAAACAAACAAGTAAAATAATATTAATGTTTTTTTTAAACATATTTAGAAACTTTAAAGTAAACTACAAATTCAGAATATTGTCATTGTGTGTTCCTAGTTTTATTTTTTTTAAAAAAAAGCCTTAGAATTTTTGAAAACTTACTTTTGGTGGAGATATTTTAATAATTTTGAATAAGTAATCTGGGGGAATCAAGCTACGTTTTGTTCTAGAAATAATACTAATACGTTTATACAAACAATTAATTAAACAAAATATGTTTGTATTAAATCAGAAATTTCATAATTCAGTCAGAAAATTTGAAAAAAAGATGAAATGTAATTTTTTGAGAGTTTGGAAAAAAATTAAAAACTTTAAAATTATATTATTTTAATTTTCTAAATATTTCATGGAAAAAATTTACAGTTTGCAATAATAAATAGAGAACTTTAAAAAGTTTTAAAATGTAGATTCGATTAAAAAGAATTTAGTTATTTTTTAATCCAAGATTTATAACTTTATTTTCAAGCATCACAGAAATTCCTTCCACACTGCTACAGAGAAATAAATTATATGACTCGGAATCGGAAATCGTCCCTCGGGAAGACCCGAGGCTTTATGCAAGCATTGAAGTTGCAAAAGAAATATATATGGTCTCGACTTTCCCTAATGTAGAGATACCTTTTAAATTATTTTCAACTATACCGATATAAAATGCATCAGGTCAGAGATCTTTCTCAGTTTTAACCCGGCACTTCCCACGCAGGGTATGTCATACCCACCGTCTACCTTTTTTCAACGCTCCTTCTAAACCTTTTTTGGTAAATTGATAGTTTCTCGTGCAGCTGATTTTAAGATCATATCCTTTGAGGGAACTTAGCTTGTAGGCGAATTCTAAATATATATTTTTGGATACCGCCTCTTCGGGTATGTCATACCTTGCACGTGGATCGCCGTTACAGTTCTGAATGCATGAGCACGTTTTAAATCGTCCTTATACTATGGCATATTATAGTAGTTATGATAAAGAAATGTGATGTTTAAGTAATTTAATACATACAGTATTTAACAAATATATATATATATATATATATATATATATATATATAGTACAACAGTATTTTCTGATGAATAAATTATATTCGTGACTATACGATGAGGAAGAATCAAATGGTGAAGAGTTTAACAGCAAGTATGATTCCTCCACTGAAGTCGATCCAGACTTAGAAGAGAGAGACACAGAGTAAGAAATACATATTTCATATGTATAGACTCATAAACATTTGGGAAGAACGTGACTTTATAGAAGACAACTGGTACACACCCTTTTTTAAATAAATTTTTGAAAAGAAAAATAAAACCTATAAACCTATAACCTGGAACAATAAGAGAAAATAAGAATGAAATTTCAAAATAAGATATAGACGGTATGCAGACCTTTAAGTTCATAAGGAATATTATTTCTTTCACAAAAACATTATTTCGATATATGCAAAAGTCTGATCTTTTTCTATGCTCATCTTTTTTGTATTTTTAAAGCTCTCATTTTTATACCCGGCGTATAACGCGCAGCCGTAAATTTCGATCTTATTTTTTGAATTAAAAGTGCGCGTTATGCACCGGATTTTACGGAATAGTTTATTACTTTGTCTTAGTAGAAGGACTGATTTATATATACTTTTCGTTTCACGAGATTTGTGCCGTAGTATTTATTTTTATTATATTGTACTTTTTTGAATAAATTCTGTTGTTTTGCATTTATAATCATAAAATGTTTATTTTTATTTTAAAGGTTATATTTTTGTTAGTTTATTATTTTGTTAATGCATTTTGTCGCTATTATAGTAATTATTAATGTGTTTTACTTTTTATTCCTATATAAGTAGATGATTTTTTAACGTCAACGTTAAGTATTAGTCAAAATATGAAAAGTTCTCTAGTGGGCGGCACATTAGTTGGTTGCACGAGGGCGGCCGATACCCTAGGATCGGTCCTGCCGATGAACAACGTTTCTGCTACGATGAAACGCGATATTTATCCCGTATTATACAAAAAAAAAATGTAGCGGTCCGGTGCATGTAGTAAAAAAAATTTTCAAATGCAGCGGTTTTCGAAATGGCATTGGTTGTCATATTCTCAAAAAATGGATGGTGATTTCTGTAAATATTGCGTCCTATTTTTCACGAATGAAGTAGGTGCCCACAAAAATCAAATATCTAAAAAATTAGTACAAGAACCTTTCAAAAAGTGGAACAAAGCTATAGAATATTTTATATCATTAAAATATCACCAACAATGCTTCGAAATTTATTCAAATTTGAAAAAAAATTAGTGAAATTTCTGTCGTTAGTATCGACAAAATAGTAGACTAAAAGAAAGCTGAAAAAGTTGATAAAAATTGACACATTTTATGTTCTATTATTAAAACTGTAATTTTCTGCAGAGTGAGTGAATGAATATGAACGTCGCACTGCGTTCAGCTACACGAGGGCTTTTGGCGACGGACCTTGTAATTTTCAACCATTGTCAAATGACGTGGACGACACCTGAGCTGGCACCCCCCTCTCCTAACTACCACACCAACGGGAGGACGTTTCAGCTCTCGACAGATTTAACGTGCATCGCTGCCCCACACGGCGGATCTTTAGTGTTACTGGGCTCGAACTCATTACATGACTGCCATGATCCGATACATTGACCAATGGGCTACCGCAGCCCCTAATTTTATGCGGAAAACAAGGGATTGCTTTAAGGGGGCATTCGGATTATGGCTCCTTAATTTTAACCGAAGAAACAAATAAAAACGAAGAAAACTTCCGAGCGATGGTTAAATTTCGTGTAGAAGCTGGAGATGATGTTCTATAAAAACATTTCAAAAGCAATGTGAGAAATATTTAACATCAGTTGGGGAACACAAAATGAAATAATTTCATCAATCAATAAAATTATACTAGTCTGGCGTTGCACGGGCTTCCTGTACTTACATGAGTAACTAACCGTTATATATACCGGCCCGCTTCACTGGGTATTTTACGATGTTGCATAAATATATACTGTTTGCGTATATTTAAATTATTGATATCTAGCATCACGAATTCAATTGTATTGAAGAATATATTTATAGCTGTAACTTTCGCCTCCAGATATAAAAAGGACATAAATTATAATATTTCTATTTATATCTTCAATAGAAGGAGAAAGATATTTTGTGCTCACTCAACCCAATCATCAAGTGCTTTTCCGTCAAAGCAACTTTCAAGAATCTGTGTACCAAGTTTCAAAACTGTGCATCTAATAGTTGAATAATGGAAAGAATTATCTATAACGCCCCTTAAACCCCTATAGAACCCCCTTTGGGGTTCAATCTTTGCGAAATCCGTGCGTAGCTGATGTCTACTTCATAAAGGGAACCTGCCTACCAAATTTCAAATTTGTAGGTTGAATAGCTCCGGAGGTATCGTGATGAGTCAGTGAGTGAGTGAGTCGCTTTTCTCCTTTATATATATAGATACTAAAAGATATTGTCAACCGTTCAAACAAAATTGAGCGTTTCAGCATCATTGCGGACGAAACGACTGATATTGCAGGGATTCAACAGTTATCTTCAGCTGTCCGCTTTATTAATGCTAATATAATTCATGAATAATTCCTTCAATTTATTCCAGTAACTGCTCTGGCCTTAAAGATTTTACAATCTTTGGAATCATTTTTAATAAATTTATCGTTTTTGAGGGGACAAGGTTACGATGGAGCTAGATCAATGAGTGGGGAACTAATGGGTGTTTTTTTTAGAGGTATAGAACTTTAAATTGCAATAAAACAACGATGTATTATTCGATTGACATGAATTTTTTTTATTCGAAAGATAATCTTGTGGCATTACATTTTAAATATGATTTCTGGCATAGGACTGCCACGGCTGGCTCGGATGTAGTTCAATCTGGACGTCCAATTTTCGATGACTTTTTCCAACATTTGTGGCCGTATATCGGCAATAACACGGCGAATGTTGTCTTCCAAATGGTCAAGCGTTTGTGGCTTATCCGCATAGACCAATGACTTTACATAGCCTCACAAAAAATAGTCTAGCGGTGTTAAATCTTAAGATCTTGGAGGCCAATTCACAGGTCCAAAACGTGAAATTAGGCGGTCACCAAACGTGTCTTTCAATAAATCGATTGTGGCACGAGCTGTGTGACATGTTGCGCCGTCTTGTTGGAACCACAGCTCCTGGACATCATGATTGTTCAATCCAGGAACGAAAAAGTTAGTAATCATGGCTCTATACCGATCACCATTGACTGTAACGTTGTGGCCTTCATCGTTTTTGAAGAAGTACGGACCAATGATTCCACCAGCCCATAAAGCGCACCAAACAGTCAGTTTTTCTGGATGTAACGGTGTTTCGACATACACTTGTGGATTAGCTTCACTCCAAATGCGGCAGTTTTATTTGTTGACGTAGCCATTCAACCAGAAGTGCGCTTCATCGCTAAACAAAATTCGCTTATGAAAATCGACCATTATTTTCGAAATAAAATTTCACAATTTAAAAGCGTTCTTCAGGCGTGAGTCTGTTCATGATGAATTGCCAAACCAAACTGAGAATAAATCACTTGACAGCTGTTAAATCGGTCGCCATCTTGGAAAGTAATGGCAACTTTAACTTCTATACCTGAAAAAAAAAACACTCTGTACAAGGCATTTCATTTAAAGGGAAAATATCCTCTTATTTTATACGTACAATGCCGTTCGCACAGTTTCAATCTAGCAATATCCGATTCATGCAATATGTCGGATATCCAGAATTGTATCAAGTATGTATAATTTTTTTTCAAACACCAGAACGACAACATTATCTAAAATCTAAAATTGAAGAACATTGCCCAAAGTCCAAAAATTGAAAATTGGTTCAAATGTGCTCATTAAGACACGATCCTATAATCCTCTTGGTGGAGCTCTTACCAGCAGGCCGTTTTTAACCTCCCGGCGCCCTAGGCACTTCATATTATTGCGCTCCCTCCCACTGTTTCCGGAGCACTCTTCGTTTAGTTCTTACCTGGCCATTTTTGATTCGGGAGGGATTTTCCCTTTACTCTTTCCCTACCTTTGTCTTCTTAATGGAGAGAGGGTCCTTTCATTATCCACCACCTTAAACCCACCGTGTCCCAGGCAGGCAACCGGCAGCCGTAAGGTTTGGTCACTCTTGTTCATTACTTACCTTCTGGCATCATGCCCCCCTTCCCATCCTTTTATAAATAAGTACAGTAAATTAAAAAAAATCTTATGAGATTACAGTATAGAGCAGGGATGGCGAACCTTTTTGTGACGCGTGTCAAATTTTGTTCATATTTTTTTTTGTACTAGCTCATGAATCACTAATACCCATTTTCAACTGAGTTAAGTTTAAAAATGTTTAACTGAGTATTTTAAATTTAAACTGAGTATTTTTTAATGTTCAACTGGCTTAACAAGTAAAAATGGGTGTGGTTTGACGATTTAAAAATTTTTAGTGGGGTTAAAAATTCTTAAGTGTTTGGCGTAAATGGCAATAAGGAGTAACGGAAATTACTTACAATATATATATATATATATATATATATATAAGTAAAGTTTGATTCTAATCAATGGGCACGGAAACAAATTAAAAAAACCATTTAAATTTTAAAAATTAAGGTTTATTAAAAAAAAACATTTAAAGAAAACAGTTATTATACAGTTAGCAACACTCGGACATGACTTCACTCCGTCGTACCCAAAGACCGAATCCCTGCCACTTGCCATTCCACATTCCAAGGGGGAGGGGAAACTACCCATTCCCCTTAGCTGGTGTCAATGGGCCTTCCCACTCCTACACCTCCCCTTAAAAGCTCATCCGTCATTCCAGGACGATGAAGCTGAAAAGAAAAACTATGAAAAAAAAAAACACATGCACACATACATGGCAAGAAACAAGATAACGAGAGAAATTTTTTTTTTCAGGTATCATGTAAAAAGAGCTTTTTTTTGCTAATACAACTCCCAAGAAATAGATTTACAAATCACATTAATATGCTAGAAAATTAATATCCGTACAAGTTTTAACACAAAAAATACTCAAAAAAATATTAAAATATAAAAAGAAGTTACCAAAAATATATCATAAAATCTAAAATAATTATACGACATGTACTAGCAAAGCATATTTAGAAGCCAAAGTTTTAATCTTTAGAAATTTCCAGAAATTATGGTACTGAAAAACGTTAAGTACATATATAATCATTGGCATAAATCTTATCTATTTAACAGGAGCAGGCAACCTGAATAATTCATTACTTTTACATGCTTAAACCTTCAGCCAAACGTTAATTCTTTTTATTGTACCAGGTTTAAACATTTTAAAAATTCTCTTTTCTTTTTCTTCCAATTTCTATGTAAAATGAAAGCAAGAAAAAAATCCTTTCAGTCCCAAGAGTGACAAAAAACAATCAACGCATGTTATTGTCCATAAAATATCCTCGCGAACCTTTAAGTATTTTCAATCCTGCCTTCAACTCCAAATTAACAATTCCTGTTATTGGATCACGACAACATTGCACCTGGGTTGAGTCAATAAAATTAGGAATACATTCCTTACGGGGGCAACCACGCCTAGTACTATACAAGATTCCTTTTTTTTTAAATTCACAAGTTAAGACAACCTCACCCTTGCTTTTTTTATACCTTGTCCATTTGTTTGGACATTCGATCCATTAATTTTTACTGCAACCAAATCTCCGTTTGGAACATTCAATAAAGACTGTGTCTCAGGAAGTAGATCGGTGACCACTTCTTGGCTGCAAACTGATTTTGAATCTGTTGAACTAATAATTCCTTCTTTCTTTGAAGGTTCTCGAAGTTTCGCAGGATTGCGAATCATTTGCGAGTTTTCTATTAATACTTCATAATCAGAGGAACAGATTAACATGTCGTTAACCAAATTTTTAGAGACAGGCACAACACCGTGCCTAAAGTCATTCAATTCCATGTTGGAATCTTTTACTTCACCCATTTCATGCTCCCCAAATGCAGACGTTATTTGAATTGACCCTCTATTATTAATGCTTTGTCCTTCGACAACATCTGGTCTTACCACGGGCATCTGGGCACCTGTGTCTATGACAGCATTCACCATTTCTTGCTCACCCTTGACCTTGACGTAAACAACCCTAAATCGTCCATTCCCTTTTCTTCCTTGATAGGAGTAGTTACTGGTATCGTAGCTTCAGCCATCAACACAGCAGGAGACGTTTCCCTCACATGTTCCTCGGCCCTCCCGATACTAATTCGGTAATTTGAAGATGTCTTCTTACGATCTTCTGCACAACTCGTCCGCTTGACATTCGACCGAATACTTTCGATCTCTAACCGCAGTTCATTCAATTCTGATTCCCAGCGCAGCTGCTGGATTGCGTGCTGCCTGGCGATTTTTTCCTCCTCGATTGCGAGCTGCCTGGCGATTTTTTCCTCACTTTCCCTTTCAAAGCGTTCCTCTAAAATAACAGATAACTGATCTCTAACGAACTCTTCTTCGTAATCTTTGCTACCGATTATGATATTCCTTAGCTCTATATTCGTCATTTTATCTGATACCTTTTGACCTAACTCCTCAGCCAACAAAACTAAATCCTGCTTTTAGCTTTCTCCAAAAATGCCATTTGAAAATTTTCTTTTCCAATATACCGCAACTAAACAAATAATCAAATGAAATAACACCCAGAAGGGATTGCTAAAAATTAAACACCACAAATATATCTTTTGTTTAAAACATACAACAATAAGCATCCGCTACACTAACACAACACTCAATGAATTAGGAGGAATTCCAGAATAATGTATTATATATTTCGCAATATACCAAGTGTACTTAAATAACTAATAAATAAAACTTAATATATTACTGATACACAATAATCACTTAAAATATTACTGATACACAAGAATCACTTAAAATATTACCGATTAAATAATCACCTAAAATATTACTGACACACAATAATCACTTAAAATATTATTGACAATAATAATCTCCTAACCTATTTCTGATATACACAATATAATCACTTAAAATATAACCGACATGCACCACTTAATCTATTCCTGGCTGGAATAATAGAACACTACAAAATATATATTCGGTAGTTTTTCTCCTATTTAAACTGATAATATTTTTTTTTCACATTAATCGAAAATACTATGCGTACATAAGCACAAAATAATTTCATTGACATGAGATAAGTATTATTCTTTAGCATTAATTTTTCAATAAACTCAATTGCTATTCACTGACGTGAACTTATTATTGTGCATTACAAAAATAAATAAATACAATAAAGAAAAAAAAAAAAAAACATACAATCTTTCCTTAATTTATAGAACTGATGTTCTAAAACACTTTCCATTTATATGGAACAATAATAAAAAATATATATATACTGATGTATATAATACCCCAATTGAACTGGCGTTCAAAAATTTTATAACTGCATGTGGATATGCAATAAAATAATATACTGAGAGAATTAATGATTTTGAAGTTTTCCTTAATTCATAGAACTGATGTTCTAAAACTTACTTTCCATTGATATGGAACAAGAAATAATAAAAAAATATACTGATATATAATAACTGAAATTTGAACTGGCGTTCAAAATTTTATAAATAACTGCATGGATATGCAATAAAATAATATACTGAGAGAATTAATGATTTTGAAGCTTCTTAATTTTTAGAACGGATGTTCTAAAACTTACTTTCCATTGATATGGAACAAGAATAATAAAATATATATACTGATGTATATAATTAATTCAAAATTGAACTGGCGTTCAACAAGTTACAACTGCATGGATATGCAGAGCAAAAAAACGTACACTGACGTATACAAAAATAAAATCAAAATTCTCTCTTAATAAATGGATATTAAACAGTATAATTTTATAAATTTCTCTCGTCTTACATTACAGGGAGTTGCAAGCAAAACTCTTACCTGATTCATTTCCACGCGGGAATCCAGAAAACTCGAAATTTCTGGAACGTTCTTCCTGTGGGGTTTTCCACTAAGACTCGATCATTAACGGCTGCGCCAGTAAAGTTTGATTCTAATCAATGGGCACGGAAACAAATTAAAAAAAAAAAACCTGGCATTTAAATTTTAAAAATTAAGGTTTATTAAAAAAACATTTAAAGAAAACAGTTATTATACAGTTAGCAACACTCGGACATGACTTCACTCCGTCGTACCCAAAGACCGAATCCTGCCACTTGCCATTCCACATTCCAAGGGAGAGGGAAACTACCCATTCCCCTTAGCTGGTGTCAATGGGCCTTCCCACTCCTACAATATATATATATATATATATATATATATGTAAAATATTGGCCGAGTGTAGTATTTTTTCGAGTGTTAGTAGGTTTTCATTAAACACATCTTCAGTGAACAGACATCTTCTTTATTGTGGCGCACACATCAAAAGCTTAGGACAAAATTACGGTACATTTTCACGTTGACGAGACAACTTGCGACGATTAAAAAGCATATTGGACAGGAGACAAACAGAAGCGACATCTTGACGGACACAACACAGACACTGAGAGCAGCTATTTACATTATTACATGACGCGGACAAAAAGAAGAGAGAAGAGCGCGCGATTACTCAAGGTGTTTGGTTTTATACCAACATCCCAAGCGCGTGATAATTATGTAATCGTAGTTCTGATTGGATAGAATGGGTGGGACAGGGATTTCTGATGCAATAATATTAATCGATTACGATTAAGATCTTGGTGTTAGTTTCGAACCAAATAATTAAAAGATTATTACAATATTATTAAAAGAATTAATTAAAAGGATGCTAGAGGGAATTATTACATATATATATATATATATATATATATATATATATATATATATATATATATATATATATATATACGTTTGCTGTTTGTTTTCACAGATAGTTTCTTTAATATTAGTTTCTTATTTCGTATTTATTAGTTTAACGCATTTAGCAGTTAATTTCCTGTCAAGTCTATTTCTATTAGGTTTTACAAAGTTCATTGAAGAAAACAATTTTTTACACGAATATGTGGACCCAAACATTGCAAAAGAGTATTAACTAGTTTTTTCATTGACATAAAATTATTTGGTAAATAATCCCATACGTTTAAGATAATATTTTCAATTTTTACGGAGGAATCAATATTATCTGCAAAATTTTCACGCAATATTTTCCTTCTACTCAGAAATTAAATCTTCAAATTTTGTTTTCCACACTACGCTGCTTCGAAATTCGACTATTTCCCTTTCCACATTAACAATACCTAGCCACATAAATTCGGTTGACTCCATTGTTTTAAATTCTGTTTTGTATGGATATAAAATAAAGTGAAATATATTTTCCAAACTTTTAAGTTGATTGAATCTCTCTTCAAAAGCTTGCTTTATTTCTTGCCTACAATCATTTAATATTTTTAATTGGATTTTCTTGAAATGATTCTGAGTGATGTCGCTTAAAATGAAAATTCTAAATGATGTCGCTTAAAAACATTAAATCACTTAACTAATGTATATTGGATAATTCATCGAAACTATTGTCTTTTTCAATTAAAAAGATCTTAATTTCTTCTAATAACGTTACAAAGTGGTTAAGAACTTGACCGAAACTAAGCCATCGCACGCCTTGTTTTATGTCAAAACCCCTGAATATTGGCATTCAGTTTCCTCTAAGAATTGTACATTGCCGTTTAAAAAGAGCTCTTGCGTTTATAAAGTTGATTATTTTATTATAACTGACAGTACACTGGAAAATGTTTTCAAATGATGCTTCACACATAAAACTTGCTGATGTATTATACAATGAAATTCAATCAGAGAATGTAAAATATTTTGCTTAAGATTCTGAATAAATCCAATGTTTTTCCGTACCATACTAGGTGCACCGTCTGTTGTTAAAGAAACTTCTTTCTCTCTCTGAAAATCAATATCCATTTCTTTAAATTCAATATCAAATTCTATAAAAATATCAAGACCGGTACACTTTCCTTCCAACGTTATTTTAGTTTTATTAACTCTTCTTTCATTATATTTCCATACAAGCAAAAACTGCAAATTGTGCGTAACCATTTACATTATTAATCTCATCTAAAGCAGTTGAATGCATTTCTGCATAATTTAAGTCGTTATGTATTTGAGAAAAAAAATTTTTTTTTTCCAATTCTATTACTCGATCTTTAATCATATTGCGACTTATAGGTAACTCATTTATACGCTTTACAATCAGGAATTTTTCTGTAAAATCAGCAAACAATGTAGGAACATTCTAAAACGTGCTTTTTTTTTTTTTTTTTTTTACAAATTCTCCTTCCGAAAGAGGTTTGGTTTCCCGTGGCGAGCAATGCAATGGGCAACTTGGAAACTAGCAGCTGTAATGTTATTTTTTGAATCAAACTTTTTTAAACACTGCTTTGAGAAAAATTCTTTTTTTTTCCTTCGTAAAAAATGCATTTTTCTTTTTTCATCTGTCGACATGCCGAGATTAGAATACAACGCTTCAAAATCTCTTTTTACATTATATGTACGTGAAGTCACATTTCGTTATAAATTATTCATATAACCATTTTATTCCTTTCAATCCCACCATATTTATCAAATTATTCAGCTTGATATGGTCTGGAACTTGTATGGCTTGTTTTGAATTTTTTAACCGTCAACATAGTACAGGGCTGCAATTAAAAGTATTTTTTATTTAGAATACAATAATTTGAGAAGAAATTTTGTATTAACATACCTATATAATATCAGTACGCATTAATTTTAAAAGCGTTCGAAATGTAAGTTCAACACTGGTACTGCCTGCTAACAGGCGCCTTAAATTGCGAGCTAAAAATTGGTAGTATCAAGAAGGATTAACATTCACTTGGTGGTAACCAGACTTTAAGTCAATTGTGGAGATGTATGCAGTATGTTTTGCCTCCTGCAGTAAATCATCCATTCGTGGAAGTGGGTAAGTATCAGAGACCGTGACTTCATTCAACTTCCGGTAGTCGATACACAGGCGAAACTGGTTGTTTGGCTTTGGAATCAGTACAACAGGGGCTCCGTAAGGAGATTCACATTCTTCAATTATATCTTTTTTGAGAAGGTCCTCAATTTCCTTTCTCAATATTTCCTTCTTTACAGGAGACATTCTGTATGGGGGTACAGAGATTGGAGGACTATTTCCCGTGTTAATGTGGTGCTCCAAGATATTTGTTGCTTCTCTCTCTGGTTCGAAGACATTTTGAAAGGGGATTCCAACAGGAGGTTAAGTTTCTCCTTCTGGGAAGAGGTCAAACTTTCCCCTTCCCCTTCTCTTAATTGGCAGGTGTTGCTGGACATCTTCTCAACTATGGACGGGGTGTCCAATTCTTCACCAAATGGATACTTGTGGGTAGGATTGTCCCAAAAGTACCAACAAGTATTCTTCACATCTAGAACCAAACCAGCAGAACTAAGGAAATCTGTTCATAGAAGTGTTCTATTTCCCTTTGCCTTTGGGAGAATTATAAATTTGGTCAAGACTGATCTCCCCTCAATTTATACCATTACTTGGGTTGTGAGGACCTCATCTGTGGGCTGTTGACCTTCTGCTAAGCTCATTGCTAATGTGGTTTCCTGGAAAAGGAGTCTCTTATCCTTAAATATCTGGAACATCCTTTCCCCAGCAATTGAATGTGAAGATCCTGTGTCTGCACATACACGTCCCTTTATTCCACAGAAAGTTATGTCGATTAGAGTCAATCGAGGGCTTCTGGTCTGAACTGTGTAAGCATTGATGTTATTGGTTGCTACGTCTGTTCTTCGTGAGGCGTTGAGGTTGAAGGTGGGGCACCTAGATTTTATCACTCCTTGTTTCCCACAGCCATAGCATCTGAGAGGGGATCTCTCATTTGGTACCTGATGAGAATATTCTCTTTTGGGAGGGCGTTCAGGTTTCCTGAATGATACCTGTCTTCCATCATTTACGGTTTCACTTGCCTTCACGTGTCTCCTAGGTCCACTGGGTAGGGAACGTCGGATGTTGTCAAAAGCTTCCAGCTTATCTGCTAACATTTCTGGGGAGATAAGTTCTTCCAAGATATCCAGGTAATGTTCCTTACACTCTGGAGAGCATCTCTTTTTCATTTGATCGGCAATCATCAAATTCTTCAATCCGTCAAATGAATCAATTTTAAGCTTATTGAGCCAACCTTCAAAATATGCTCGGATTTCAAAATAATAATCCTTCCACGTTCCATTTGGGCTTTTTCTGTGACGTGAAAACAGCTCCCGGAATTTTTCTGCGGTTAATTTGAACCGTTGCAGAAGCATTCCTCGAATGCGGGAGTAATCCCTGTATTTCTCCTCAGGCTCACGGGCAATGAGGGAGGTTACATCACTATGTAGGGCACCAATGAGATAGAGTACCCACAGATCTTCACCAAGATCCAATAGCTTCATTTGCCGTTCGAATAAGATGAGCAGGTCCATATTATCAACTTCAGGATTGAATGTTGGTAGCAACTTTTTTAATTCTATTTTTGTTTGGGGTAGGGTTTGTGGACCTACGACTCTTTGAGTCTCATTTTGCAGTCGTATTTTCTGCAGCTCAAATTTAAGCAGTGTTTCCTCTTTTTGTTTGTTTTCCTCGTCTATCCTATTTGATACGAATCCCTCAAAGATACATTTCACAAATTCAGGGTCTTCCTTATAAGCATCATTTGTTAAAATTTTTGTCCTTAATTCAATTATTTTTAGCTCTTCTCCATTCGACTCACATTCCCCTAACTCAATAGCAAGCTTAATGAGATCAGCTTTTTTCCCTTTTCCCAGAAATGACATGACTGAGAAATTTAAGAGTTGCAAATAAATAAAATAAATAACTAAGGTCCAGGCCTTATTGTCCACCAAAGCTCTTACAGATATGGGAATACACTTTAAAATATGGCTAGCTTTAAAACCTTATAAATTATTATGCACTTCAAAAAACAATTAAAATGGGTATATAAATTAACAACATATTCAAAATACCAACAAGGAACATTAATTCAAATAATAAAATTATCCCTAGCACTAACACACTGTAGCAGGATTGCTATCACTTGTATATGAAAAATGCACAAAACACTATTGCAAAATTTTTAACAGGAAATAGATTTTCGTTTTTTTTTCTTCAGACAATTGAAGTCAGAATGATTCACTTTGTCTCTTTCGATTTCCAGGGATTTTCTCTTGCTTTAGAAGGATTGCGGCGCAATACCAGTAATTTCTTCCGGGACAGTAAGGTTTACAGAGCCGGTTAAATTTTCATTTTTCTGCGATGTTTCATCACAGCGGCGGTTTCTGCTTCTACGGGGTCGTAAGTTTCAGGCCACGGGTCTGGACGCCAGTTTTAACACGAAAATAAAAATGTCAACAACTCTTGCCACATACAACTCAAGACTTTATTTTTCAAACTCAATATTCCATCTCCTTATCTATTGCCATCGAAAGTTCCAGAACTTTCCATAATTAAAATTACAGTTAACTTTTATAAATAAAAGCACGAGCATTAATATAAAGCACGAGAGAAATAAAGAATTACAATTTTTAACACGCTGGGATGAATGGTTAAATCATTACAATAAATAAATAATAAATATTACCATTTGTTACATTATTTAATAAAATAGTATAACTATAGTAAGCAATATTTCTCACAACACGGTGTTTTTTTAAATGCATAAAAATTATAGCATTTAAACAGAGAAAACATTAAAATGTGAAGATGTTTTCCCTCACAAAACTTCCTCAGCAGATTCACACACATACATTGATAAGGTTTTATTTAAAAAGAGAAATCTGGATCAGCAACAAATACAAATTTATCATCATCTAAGTTGCACGTGTTGCCTTAATAAGAGCTACGTTTACGATTCCACTTATGACTAATTAATCCTTGACAATGAATATTATTATCAATCACAACCTGATTCACAAACTTAATAGTATATTACACTTTATTGTGCACACTTGGATGTGTGAAAAATTAAATGAGCTTTGTATACAATACAAGAGGAGAAAATAAAGGAAATTGTTGCATTAATATGTGATATTTTTACAACATGTATTAATAAAAAAAATATTTATATAAAAGAGTAAAAGCTTTGTCTCTTCGTAACAATCAATAAAATATTGCTAAATTCTATTCAAAAGCAGTTCCTAAAGGCAAACAGTAAAATTATTACTCTAACCGAGCAATAAAAGCAGTCTGTTTATATATGATGGATTTACTAAATAAATTCTATAAAAATGAAATAAAAATGTTTGTAAAATCATAAGAAATCGTTTAAATTTAAGAATAATATTAATAGGTGCATTTTTGCATGCGAACAAACTAAAATGTCAACTTGTAGCAGCTAAGGAAAATGTTTGTCTCTAGTAGGTGCAATAGGAAGGGGTCCTATTGTATCAATATATAACTCATGTCTTACAGGAACTAATTGCATGGTTGCATTTTCCTGATCACTTGCATAATCATTCGCATTATTCTCTATCCCCTGAATCAAGGTGTGATGTACCTCCCCTTGGAAGTACATCTCTCGAAATATCAGCGTGAGCTAGAGGTGTAGGGTTAGCGAAAGAACTAGGATCAAACATTATCTTAATATGACTTTATTAAGATATTCAACCTAAACCTTTAACAAATGTAATTATAATAATTAATATGAGAGAATCTACGATGACGCAATACGCAACACACCATATATATATTTATCATAAGATCTAATCTAATTCAGACCAATCTCAATAAGCAAACCGCCTAATCCTCGATTCTAATATTAAGTAATCAATCCTACCCTATTATATCTCGTAATAGCACTTGTCTTTATGTGCAATGGGATGCAGCTTTACAACTACTTTCCAGTCGAGCACCAATATATGTATCCACGTCAAGCACAACTTATTTAATCTTGAAACACGAACTGTAATAATCATCAACTGCCACAACGCACATCAATTGTCTAACATTCCTTTACATTGCCATCCCGCTTACTCTAAGATCCGATATTTAAAGTCCGTTTATTTGCATCTTTTATTCACATCTCATTTCTTGGATTTGGTTGGAAAAGAGTTGCCATTAATTCTGGCCCAAAGGACTTGTTAAAGAAAAGACGCGTAAGACGTCACAAAGGGGGCTGTTTCATCATTCCTCAGCTGTCCTTCCATAACCTCACAATTACTAAGTTTAACAAAATTCCTGAGATGTGCTTGCACAACCTCACAATCCCTAAGTTTAACGAAATTCCTTTTGTCCATATCCTCTCCTGTAAACGAAGGCACAAAATCCTCCCCATTTTCAGCTACATATCCTCTCCATCTAAATTGATCATCCTCATTTCCTATACGTGTGCTCTTTTCTGCTTCATTTCTTCGTTGTCTGCGATTCTGAATTTCATTCCCTATTTACGGTCTTGGTAGACATTCTGTTCTAAATCTGGTTCCAGGAGTTCAATTGTTTGATCCTCCAAAAAATATTTTTCCCCATCCAAATGTCCCGGACTAACAATTGGCTTTGAGACCACATGTATTGGCTCACACCCAATATTTCTTTATGTGGGTTGCAGACAAGTCATAGTAACATCATGAATATGTTTCACCAACCCTTGCTCACCCGTAAACGTTTCTGGTGCAGTACATTTTTCAAAACCTATATCTAATGAGGCTCCTGTTCCTCTAAGGACAGGCATCACAACTTCATTCTCCTTACTTTTAATTATACATGGATCCAGTGAAACGTTTTTGGACTTACTATTTACTTTATTTATATTACCGGAGTTATGTTTCTTTAATTTAAGAAGTGTTTCTAATTCATAAGTGCTTAAAATATATATTTCATTTAAATCAAAATATTTACTGACACGCGACGTGCTAGTTTTTAACCTTTTCTCAACTATCATACTTAACATTTCTCTAACGAATTCTTCTTCGTAATTTGGGCTATTTACAATAAGATTTTTAAGGCCTATTGTTTTTAGATCGTCAGTTACTTTTTCACCTAATTGTTTTATAATATATCTTAGTTCTGCTATTCGACCATTTCCTAAGTAAGCCATTTTTAACCAAAAAGTTTTTACAATATAAATATCTCAAACCTCACAGTTAAAATGAATGCAATATCACTTATACACTTTTTCTTAAGAAAATAATAATAAAATAGTAAAATTCAAAATTGGTAATCATTGATAGCGGAAAGGAAATTAGAATTTTCAGGTGCCAACGCCGAAGGCGTTTATACCTAGTATGAAAAGAAAAGGAAATCCATGATGAAATTAATAAAAATCAACAACCCCTCAAAAGGAGGGGGGAATGAACGAGACGCCTACGACGCCCACCGAACGAGCTGGGTGAACAACCCAGAAACAGGTTGGTGACGAAGCGGCTTGAATGAAAGGAAGGACCAGGAAGGAATCCATCGCCGAAAATGCACATGGAGGGGGAGGTGACAGTCAGAACTGACCCTGTTTCGATTTGCAGTAGAGCATTTGGTGTTGTAGATGTTTGAAATTAATGTTTATTTGTTGAGTTACGGCGGTTTGAGCGGTATCTGCCATTTTGCTGTGGCATAGGCGTATTTCAATTTAGGATGTGGATAAGTGAACATTGTTTGTGCTCGAATAATTGGATTGTCATGATTTTCGATTGATCTGAAAACATTCCTAGCTAACTTAGTGATGTAACTAGAAATCGGCTCCATGTGTAGGTCGTAGTGAATAACATCATTTCTAACGTACCAAAGTGCATTAGTGATGAGTCGAAGTATTTTATTTTGGATAACTTGAATTTTTTTCATGTGGGTGGCAGCCGCTGCTCCCCAGACAGGAGAAGCGTATGTTATAATTGGGCGCAGAACTTTCTTGTATAAAATGACTTTGTTTTCAAGGGAAAGTGGAGAATTCCTCCCAACAAGGGAGATAGCTAAATGAATTCTCCCCCAGAATTTTTCTGAGAGATAGTCGATATGCTTTTTGTAAATTAAGCGGCTATCAATGTGTAGATCCAAGTAACGAACTACCGAGACCCACTGTATGTTGTCTTCAAAAGAGTGAGTTGAAAAGGGGGGTCAATGACTCCCCATTTTCTGAATATTATTGCTTGAGACTTGTCAACGTTAATTGCAATTCTGGATTGTGTGAGCCAATCTTGTAACTTATCAAGGAAATTTCGCATGTTTTTAAGTGTGTATTTGAGCTGGGTACCTTGCGTAAGCATGGCGGAATCATCTGCGAACAGGCAAGTACTGACGGTGGGGTGTTCTGGGAAGTCGTGTGTGTAAATGTTGTATAAACTGGGGGACAGAGAACTACCCAATAATCATTGATAGCAAAACTCCAATATGTATTTTATAAACTAATATTCATAAAAAACAACAAATTGCAAAATATCAAAAGCAAAGTTTAAAACAAAACCTTCTATTTTACATACAAAATAGCTTAAAATAAATATTTAATGTTCATTTTTTTTGAAAAATAATTATTTCTTGTGAAATGCGCTTATAGATTTTTATGAAACCTTTCTACCAGTAGCTTACGCAATTCTAAAAAACACACCGGAAATGCAACGAATTAAATACACAGTATTACATAATCATGCTACTCACACACAAAAAAATATATGTACTTAACTAAACTTCCGCTATCACAGGATGTGACTCATGCAAATTTAATATATAAATTATATATATCTATATTCAAGTAGAAAATTTTCTTCCCTAAATTATATGCTTATAAATATAGAATCAATTACAACAGCATTAGAACAATCTAATCGCAATACATATGATTATAATGCAGTTTAGTCACCAAAATTTAAGACTTCAAAATACAAAAAAAAGCACAATTTGTGATTTAAATAATTTGGCCAGATAGAAAAGGAAATCGTACCTGAAATATATTTTTTTGAAAAATAGGCAGTGTTATATTATTTATGAAAGATAGACAGTGTTAATGAAACATCTTCATCGAGAACGGAATAAAAATACTGCGAATTTTGTACACACACACAAAGATAAATACACAAAAACTAAAAAAAAAAAATGTTAAAAGCTGAATCTGCTCAGAACATATTGCTGTGATGCATACCAGAATGCAATACGTCAAAATTGTGAACAATTTATTTTATTTTTATTTACTGTAAACAATGCAATGATAAGAGAAATTCTTAGATATAGCGAAGAAAAGAGTATATTTCCATATATTTAAATTCTGTCCTTCCTGAAATATTTATAAAAAATTTGTTCTCTATTTTTCACACACACACACACAGTCCAGCTATTCAGTTTCTTAAAAAAAGAACATTCGAAATGTTTAAAAAAAATAAATTGCATATATTTTTTAAATTGAATATATATTTGATATATTTTCTAATTATTTATAAATCTATAAAGTGAAAGAAAAGACTATAATGTAATAAACTACTTTAAAAACATTTTATCTCTAAGCAATATTCTTAGATACCTCATATGATTTTAACCTTCATCAATACTCAAAATGTTTTTCCTCAATTGGACTGCGGATTGTTCGTTTTACCATTGCAGACCTAGTACATTTCCCCGGGAGCTGCTATCTTTATTAGTGACGACACCATACAGGTGGATACCACTTACCATGTTGTGTATCGGCCCCCTCTGCACAGCAGGTCTTAAGTAGTACTAGACTCAGAACTCATGGCACGCTGGCTACTAGTCCGTTTCCGTGACCACTAGACTACCGTGGCTTTGTGGTAGTTTGGGTAGTGGGGTGCAAGCTCAACTGTCATCCTAGTAATTTGAACTAGTTCAAAATTGCCAGGGAGCCTGTGTCAGCACCTGGAGTAGCTGGGTCTGGAGGGTCCTGCATCCGGGCTCCTTCGGGCCTTTTTTAGAATGAAAACGCTGTTAGTGGTATAATATTACACATGTTAACCCCTGTGGCTTGGGGCCCCACGTACCATTGATACGGGGCCACAAAATGGAAATGCTACCTTCTCTCTCTCTCTCTATCTCTATATGTATATATATATGTATATATATATATATATATATATATATATATATATATATATATATATATATATATATATATACATATATGTTATTTTAAGTCTTAAAAGTTCAAATAATTCGAAATAAGGACATAATTATTTGTTATTATATGAAACGACTGAAAGATAAGAAAAGGAATCGTCCATTTCATCAGGCCAATTTCTTCAAAAAATAGTCTACTGATGGTGGAAATCACAAGCGTTTGTTTTAACTTATAGTGGCTACACTCAGGACTAAATAAAACCTCTTCTGTAGCTCTATCTATCAAAACCTCTTATTACCCTTGTTCTCTTTTGGATACCTAACACCGGACATCGTAAGGGGGAAAGAAATGTCCGTTTTGACCTCACTCCGGGATGGGGAGAAATTTACAAGTGAAAGATGTGTAAACGTATTAAATTTCATGTTTTGACATATACCCCCGCCTTGAACCCTTCAAGTTTCAACATGAAAGAAAACTGTCATTAAATAGAGTACAAAATAAAAAAAAATAAGTACGTTGAATGCAATACCAAATTCACATCCAATAATACTTCAGAAAATATATGGAATGAAATGCCGCCCCAGGCAGGGATCCGGCCCTAGAACCGCCCCTGCCTGTCCCCAATAGCCCTCGTGTCGCTTCTAAGTTCGTCGTTAATAAATGCGAAACTTCTCTGAGAAATGAAACAATTAAACATCAATAAATGGAAAAGGAAAACTTCCTCATTAAGAAAGTTCTTGAATGTTATTGATGTGTAACATCTTTCCTCTCGGTTGCTGGATATTTAGAATATTACTATTCTCAAAAGTACAAATCTTCTTCAAGTCTAAAAAAAATGTGCGTGTGTGTATTCGTATTTTAAAACATTAAAATAACAATGCATTGATAAATATGTGCAAGTGCTTGAAATTCCTCCTTCAAAAAATGTTAAATCGTTGTTGCCAAATTATCCCGAGTTCATGTCTGAAGATTTTTAATTCCAGGCGTAGGTTCGAATCTTGATTCCACTAAATGCCCGCCGTGTAGAGCAGTTAATGTACATTAATTCTGTGAATGTTTATTTTTGGTCTTTATTTACATTTATTTATAACTACTTGTTTTTTTTCCCATTCCGAAAAAACATCATCTTGTGTTCTTTTTTAGCTTAGCCAAAAGATTAAATTTTTTTATTTTTATTTTTTGCAGATTTGAAGATAAAACTTAAATAAAAGTTTAAAAACTTAAATAAGTTACGCAACCCAAGTTTTAAGATAACTGATGTTCAAATAATGATACTTGGAGAAAAATATATGAAATTCAGTCTTGGAGATTGTAGACAAGGGGAATGCGACAATGTGTGTGTGTGTGGATTCACTTTATTGCGATTAAATACTCAAGATTCACATATATACTGCTCATTTTATTAATTAGTAAATCATAATGTATCGGATGTATTTCATAAATAATTTTGTAAGGATAGTTTAAAAATAGAGCATATATCTTTTTCCACAAAACGAATTTATAGCTGGGTTGGTTGCTGGAACACATAGCCAATTATAAATACGTTTTATGGAAAATAGGATTCAAATACTTCTCAAGTTTGACGTGACTGTGTAAATAATTTTCTTAACAACCTTACGATTCAAAGAAAAGTCATGCACACACCTCCTAATGGGTCATAAATCACCATTTAGCAAGGGGAAGATAAGTGCAGTTAGATGAATGAAATCGAAGGGTAGGGCATTCGTCTTTGTGCACTTGTTGGAGTAAGACGTGTTTCTTACCCTCTCGGATACGATCAAAATGTGCACTTGTTGGAGTAAGACATGTTTCTTACCCTCTCGGATACAATCAAAATGTGCACTTGTTGGAGTAAGACGTGTTTCTTACCCTCTCGGATACGATCAAAACCACGCCACGAGGAACTGCCTAATCAAAGAAAGACAGGAAAATCCATTCTGTATAAACTGCCAGGACTACGGTCACTCGGCATGCTATACTAAATGCCCCAAATTCCCCGAGCCAAAAAAAGGAACCCCGTTCGCAGACCCCAAGAAAAAGAGAAACTTTAGCAAGAGGGAATTTCCTTCGCTAACGTTGTTAGCGGAGAAATCCCCAATCAGACTCCTATCGAAGACAAAAAAGAAGATTCCCTCCGTGGATTCCTTAGTCAAGATAATAATAATTCCTCTGACTTAACCCAAGTTTTAGAACTTTTCCACATAATTTCAAATCTAGTCAAGAAAAACCCCCAAATCTTAGATCTACTCTCTAAATTTAAAAACACTAACTCAGATGAAGAAAAAACCTGCCTTCTCCCAGAAGCAATTATGGATAAAGTTTAAACTTTATCTTATTCTTAATTTTATAATAATTAACCTAAAATTTACCCTTAATATTTTTAACTTAAATTTATTTTTACTTTTTTCTAAGTATTCAGTATTTTTCTTTAAAATTCAAGATCATGCAATCACTCCCAAAAGCTCACTTCCATTCGCAAATCAAAGCCATACTACAGCAACTGGTTTCATCCAATCATATTGGATCTCCATCCTTGAAGTCACGCCCCCCAACAAAGTCTCAACACAAAGAACATCGCAGAACCAGATAGAGGGCTTGATCATCGTCAAAATCATCGTCATCGGATACGATCGACGCCGTTGAATTGTTTTTTTTCTCCCGCCATTCGAATGTCTTCCGTGGTTGTTCCTGGGGTGGATGTGATTATTGAATTCGATGGACTGTAGAATTGGAACGAGGTAAGTGCTGATTTTTTATTGATACAAACAAATGTTGTTATATAATTATTAGAATGTTTGTCGGAATTTGTAAATGCATATAAGTTGTATTCAATTTCTTTTTGTGGTTCTTTGTTTAGATAGTTAATGCATGTCTAGGCCCAAAGTTCCCTTTAATATTTCAAAAGACCTGGTATATAAGAAAGTCGCTAACAGTTAAATAAGAGGAGAATGAGGTAATAAAATCTTTAAACGCTAAAAATAATAAAAAATTAGATGACACGTTTTGCCTTTCCCGCACTTGGGTACACTTTGTTTATTGTTATTTTACTTTTATTTAAACCTTTATGAAAAGTATTTTCTGCTAGCTAGAGTACTCTTTCGTGGAATCTAAAATTTTTAAAAATGAAACGCATCTATCTTTCCAGCTAGTTTGAATAAAATTTTTATCTAAAAATTGCTGACGTCGAACCGGATACTAGATTTTTATGAAAGAATACGTTTTTACGGATGATTCATTCGAAAAATACTCACAATTCTTCGATTATGTCACGTGAGGAAACATACGCTACAAAAATGCAAAGCATTTAATCTCCCCCTCTTTACCACGCGTAAAGAAAGAATAAAAAGTACAACTTATTGCTTGTGTAAATTATAAATAAAAATGTAGTTTGCGTAATTTTTTAAAAAATCACAATCAACTCCCATTCTTTTTTTAAAAGAAGGCGAAATGTTCATTCCTCATACCGCGTTAATTTCATATAGTTTAGATCGACGTGTTTCTGGATATTACGAGTTAAAAATAAAAAAAAAATGGCGGAAACTGACATGTTTCAGACATCGATTTTCAAAAAGTATTGTATTCGAAATCAAGGAATTTTTTAAAATGCTGTTTTTTGTAGCAAAAAAATACTGAAATAAATAAATGTATTACTTTTTTTTGCTTATTGAATAAATTTATGATAGTAAGACCGTAGAAAATGTGCTAAAATATTTTTTTTATCATGCATTTTCATAACATCTAGAACAGTGATTCTCAACCACTGTGCCGTGGCACTTTTATGAGCCACCAAATTCTTGAAGTGTACCACCAAATTTTTATTAAAATTCTTAATTATACACTGAAAAAAAATCCGGAACAGTATAAAATAGTGGCAATTATCTTACAACAGTCAAAATAGCTTCAAAACTATTGTTACAATGTTGTGCATCTTATTTGTGTGAATTCAGATTTTTAAGATTAACGAATAAAAAAATGGGGAAAAAAAGATCGAGATTTATATGTAGATGACGAAATAAAAATAGGGATTATCATCTTTACGACCGAATGTAAACGAAATTATCAGAAATCATCAATTGAAATTTCGCATTAAATTTCTTTTTATAATTAATTTTATCGTCTTTGTCATAAAAATTATTTTAACCCTGATAATTATTATCATAAACTATTTTACAATGTGTATTACAGATAAGTAAAATTCTTTTAATTAAACTTATTTTATTGTTAGAGTGCCGCCAAATTTTGAAATTACTAAAAGTGTACAGTTTCAAAAAAAGGTTGAGAATCACTGATAAAAAAAAAAACTTACGTTTTAAATAGTATTCAATTACACGTATAAAATAGTTCTTAGTAATAAAAAAAATATGTAGAAACCCAGATGCCCGCAGGACTTTCCGTAGATTCCGTAGAAAAAAAATATGTTGTACATAATTATCAAAAGAGGTTAAGAAGTGAGAGTAATCATTGTGCAACCTTACTTATTATCTGAACATCTTAATTCCAAGCCTATTTTTTTCTAGTACCTATTTGATCATTTGTGTGTGTGTTTGTATATTTTTTATTTATTTATTTATTAAACATTTATTTTTTTCATTCTTCATTACCATGCAAGAACTAAGCAAGATATGAATGCTCATATTTTGAATGTACAGGAAATACGTTAAAGCTGAAATACCTTTCAAAGAAGAGTGATGTGTGTAAAATAAATTACCGGAGAACGCATTAATTCTTGTTACTCCCGCTCTTTACGAAACGATTTCTTTTGTTTATAGCGCCATAAATTTTGGTTCTAGTTTGATTGCATGACCACGAGTTTCACCATCCATTGTACAGTGATACGATTATGGATTGCTAAGATTAAAAATTACGTTCCTTATAAAATATTGTTTTTTTTTATTAAATCACATGACCATTAAATAACATTGTCCAATATTTTTTTACCTTCTTTCGCGGAATACTATAATATTTTTCACCGTTCTTTTAACAAGCTTACTGAAACGTCAAAGAATTTTCTTCGGGAGCTTAAGTTTGTTATTTTATTAAAATTATTAGTTTATTTTGATAAAACTATTGGTTTACTGTTCTTTAAAATTCCTTGAAACATTTGAAACGTATGCAAAAAATTTAATACTACAGAATTACCGTACACATCATTTAATTACTCTACAAATTTTAGGAAATATCAAATTGGTTTAATATTTTAAATGAAACATATCTTTAAAATAAATTCACACCGAGAAAAAAAACCTTTTTCTAATTTTATCTGTAGACAGAAGTAACGCATCTTTGGTAATATGACTTCATGCCTGGAAATTTTTATGGACATCCCTTAATTTGAAATTTATTATAGTAGTGTAAAATATGATATTGTAAGCATAATATTTAGCATTTTTTATAGGGATCTTAGGATATTAGAGAATTTAATATTTTCATAAAAAAAATAAGAATTCTTTTTCTGATTCATGGCAAATCATCTTCTAATGCTCACTCCCAAATTTTTATGATAGGGGATTAAGACCTCTTTTGAGATCATGTGCCCCAACAACCATTCAACCTTCAACCTATGTACAATGTATATAAAAATATGTTATTTTTAGCTTATAAAATAATATGTATTTCGTTTTATTATTCACCAACTTCTGAATAATTTTTACGTCAACTTGTTTCTTTGTTTTCGATACGTTTAGAAAGAATAAATAACTTGAGTGCATTAAATACTTAAAATACTTATAAATTCCTGTTCTAATTTCATTTGCTTTTCACTTTTCAAATGATCTACTTTAAGAATCAAAAGAGACGAAATTTTAGTACAGAATTCTTCAAAAATCCTTCTTGGATTTCATCCAATTCAAATTCATGACACCGACACATGTTACACATCTGCTGTAGCTGATTAATTGTTTAATTTGCTTTTGAAGTAATAAGACAGATATCGGTGACGGTCCTCTTCATTTTTAACCGTGGACTGATGATTAAAATTGGACAGCTAGCATCCCACTCTCCGAACTTCCACACCACTCTAACGTGGGTATTTTAAGCCGTGAAATATTCAACCTACAGATGATAATGTAACATAGTTTTTATTAGATTCTATTTTCATTGATCTTCTTGATAATGGATGAGGATTCGTGGCTCGCGAGCCACATGCGGCTCTTTACATTACGGTTCCGGCTCTTCAGACTTTTACCTGTATTTATTAAAAAATAATTATGTCCGTACAAATCATTGTTTCTCTTTTATAATTACCTGTTTAATTGTATTTACATATGCATTTAAATATTTAATTGATCTAAGACACTTTTGTCTATTACGTTGTTTTTCATTAACAAAATTTATTGATAATAGGTGAAAATATTATAGTTGGTTCTAAAGTAGTAAAAGTCTGATTTATGGGGAAAATGCCGCCTTAGAAAGAGGGTCCTTTAATGGATTTTCTGCAACCCTTACTTATTTGCACGCTTGGGATCGGAAGTAGGGTTTCTGATTTCTCATCTTTTTCCATTCCTGGGAAGTCAGGAAACGTAAATGTCATTCCCGGGACACATTAAATTTTCAAAAAAATTTGAAAACATGTTATTTTTAATTGACGAATAATAATTATATAAAATAAAGATACTTATAAATTCCAAAATTTGTATTCATTTATAAATTTAGCTAAAAATTCAAGAAATATAAAAATATTTTAATTACCGTAAAATTCAGCGCATAACACGCACTTTGAACACACAAAAACACGGTGCGTGTTATACGCAGGGTATAAAAATGATAGCTTCAAAAATAAAAAAAAAAGAAGCGCATAAAAAAAAACTTACGACTTCTACAAAGATCGGAATACTGTTTATTTAAAAGAAGTGTCATACCTTTTCAAGATATGTACTATTTTTTTCAAAATCCTTGGATAATACCTCCAAAACATAAGAGCATTGCCAGCGTATGAAGCGGGTGCGCGTTTTACGGCGAATATGCATTAAAATTAAAAAATGGAGCTTGAAAGTATAGGTGCGTGTTATAGCCGGATTTCACGGTATTCCTTTTTAAAGAGTGATTTGAGAAAACACAAGCAATCTACGCTTTTATCCCTCAGCCTTGTTTTCAGCTTTGTTATCAATAAACCTGCAGAAAATATTCTCTGGTCTTCAGCCGACATCTTAAGGAAATGTTTTCACAAAGCTTCACCCAGTCTCATGTTTGAAGATTGACTTTGAAAACTAAAATACTTTCAGCTAGTGAAGCTGTGTTTGACAGGCAGGAACCTACGACAATCTGTATAAATTCTCCCCAACTCTGCATCTCTTATTACACCCCACAGCTGGGAGACATTTCCCCTTCCAAGGAATTCGGGGTAAACGATCGTAAATTGCAGCCGTGCTGTCAGCTAAAATTTATATCGAAGGTCGAAATCCACGCAGTCTAGTCAAAAACTAGCTACCTCAGATTATGTCAGCCCCGTGTCGTTCCCGGGAATACAAAAGTATGAAAATCGTATGATTTCCGGAGAACACGGGTTCTGGAAAGAAACTGTGTTCGGTAGCACTCATGATTGTATAGGGAGGGCACTTTAAAAATCCAACTGAAGCGACTAATACACTTATTTACTACATGCTTGTGTTAGTAAAAAAGAGTATGGAAATGACTTTTATATTCAGAACCATCAAATTTAATTTTAATTTATGGAGTCAATGTGAAATTCCTGAATAAAGAACTTTTGGTATTAACGGTGCAGAAATTTTTCAGGAAGCTTTCAACATTAGGATATTTTGACACTGGTTGTTGTTGCATTAAGCCACAAAAATAAAGATATCTTCGATAGAGCTTGGTTTTTGAAGGAATGGGAAATGTGTTGTTTTATGTAAAATTTTGTTTAAATATTACAAAAAATGCCTTTCATCTCTTTCAGTGCAGCGGGCCACCGGCCTTTTATGAGTGGGCCCATTGCACTAAGAAATTCAATTACTGGAGAACAATTTACTAAAAATTCAGCGGGAAATTCTATCAATCGAGCAATCAAATATATCAATTTGGCTTTTAATAGTAGAATGTAAGCAGGAGACTTGATCATAAATGAAAGGAAATAGAAATTATCCCGTATAACTCAGTAAAAAATGCATACAAATAAATATTTTTATGTGTATGTTTGATGGAAAAGTTAACATGGTATTACAATAAAAGCTAAAAATATCAAAATTTAGAAGATTGTAAAATTGGTGCACTTCGTGAATTGATACTGTCAACAATCATGAACGATATGAGCGGTGACAGTAGAGCAGCAAGCTTTGGCCATTGTTATCCATTATCCAAATCGCATTTGATAAGTTTGTTCAGGATTATGTTTATCCTCCTCATTCACTTGGCCTTGCAATAATTATATAAAAAAGTATGTGTATTTATTTATTTAGCATATAAAAATCACTGAACCGAAATAAACTGATATTTTTTTCTTCGGTTCAGTTCCGGTTCGAAGCCCTATTATTAACACTATTCCCATTCTCCCCATGCTTTGCAACATTTTTCATTAATGTCTTCCAAATACATACAAAATTCACATGAAGCATACCATTATTGCAGGACATTTCTGTTTCTTGAATACTCAAATAAGTTTTTTCACTACCAGTTTCACCTGACTTATGGTGAAGAAAATTACAGATGCGGATATATTATGCTGTTTTCCAGAAATTCTTCCTTAACATTCATTATATATATTTTTCGAATGAATATATTATACGTGTTTCAATTTTTTAAACGATAAACGAATTAAATTTCTCTCTTTTAGATTTTACAATTACTGAGAAAACTTAAGTTTGACAATGCTGCGATTTAGTAATCGCGAAATTGTTTATGCAATGTCGTTTTTCCTTAAGTAAAATATTTATTTATTTTCCTTCATTCTTGAATAATTTCGAAAAATGTCCACGCCGAGTGAATGGACACCTTTTGTAAAAACATCTGAACAACGTTCTTTTTCCCAAGTACAAAGCTATCAAAGTGTGTACATGTTTGGAAATAGCCTGCAACTCACCATTCTGTAAACTCTACACTTTCATCTGTGCGTGGCACCCCGAGAACTGAGAATTATGTAGGAATTTTATTGGTGCATCTCATCCACGTTTTTATATTTTTTTTATGAGAAAACTCATATTTTATATATTTTATTTTACTTTTATATTTTATTTTACTTTTATGTTTGATTTTAATCATTTATATGATGTAAAATATCCAGTTGGGCAAGAGTCTACACCAAGTATGTAAATGAGTTTTTTTGCATTTTAAAGTTATTGTAGTTGCATTAGTTGTGTATTTTTGATTATCTGAACGCGAAAAATTCGTCTCTTATTTGAGTTGATGAAGGATTTTCTTCCCTAATATGTTTTTTTTATATTGGATCTTGTAGCACAGGGGTGTCAAACTCGTAAGCCACAGCGAACATTTTTGCGGCCCGGCTAATTTTTCGGCACACAATAATATATAATAATATTAATAAACTTCTCCCGAAATATCTAGCCAGTAGCAGGGAAGAGATGTTAAGTATCAGAACGTAAACATTAAATATTTTTCTTGTTCTTCTATATATGTCTATTATAATGTATCATTCGAAATAAACCTACATTTAACTGAATATTGATTTTTTTTTGCGGCCCATCTAAAGCTAAACCCTGTTTGTTTGACCCAAGTTTGCCTTTTGAGTTTGACACCCTTGTTGTAGCAAAACGAACTTAGTTTTATGTCACTTGTGCGTCTTTGCTATTAATTTGTGAAATTAGTTTACAATACAATGTTGAATTTAAATTTCTATTCACATATTTTTCAATTATGATTTGAATGTGTGTGTTTTTTTTTTAATGTTTTGGTAAATAATATGGCTGCACTCATTACTTTCATGGGAAGGGTTTTATTTGAAAGTCGACGAAGGAAACGAGATATAATTTTTCTATCATTAAAGTTGGTTAATTTGAACCTTCAAACCCTCACCCTTGTGTACACCACTGCATGAGAACAATTATTTTACATTCTTTATTTTATACATATTACTCTGTTTCCCGTCGAATTTTAATGATTATTTACTGACAACACCGATCATAAGTTTTCGGGCGTGTACTACGCCGCAATCATTGCGTCAAATTGGAAATAAACCTATTATGTGGAATCACTGAATTCATTTTGCATTGCATTTGTTGCTGCTGGACAGATATGAAAAATTACTGCAATTCTAATGAATTTATTTGTTGAGTGGGATGAAAAAAATGAAAGTTCTCGATGCGAACCAATTAATGGAATAATATACGGTAACACACAGTGAGTTTCCAATTCATATCTCGATATATTTAAATAATTGATTAAATTGATTTTAATTCTATAGATGGCAGCACAAAATTGATAGTATTAATGCGACGCCGGTTTAACTTAAGTTAAATTGATTAATTTATTTCGTTCGATCCATTTTAAATAAAACCCGGTTCTATTCTTCTGTTGGCGTCACACTATAGCTTACGTCTAAACATTAGATCTTTTAAAGACAAATAAACTGTACGCTAAATAAAAACCATTTTCTAATTAATCATTAATTTATTTTAAAACAATAAGATTGAAATTACGTTAAATTATAAAGAGATACATAACAGAACATTACTTAACTGATAGAGATCGAGAGAGAGGAGTCATGACGGTGGTGCCCGGAGAGTCCCCAACTGCGGTATTTTAAGGGACGTGTCAGACCAAGTAGGTGTGTGAGAAAAGCCCCGAGAGAGTCAAAGAGAGTGTGACAATTCGGGGTGCATCTGCTTTTATTCCAAGGCGGCTTGCTTCTGTATTCTGGAGCGGATTATTTACAGAAACTCAATCAATTTATCTGATTGGTCTAGAGTCAGCGGATGAATACCGTCTCACGGTCAGTGACATCCCCAAGCGCGGGAAATTCCCAAAAAAACACCCCTTACCATGATGTATTTATGGGTGCAATGCCTTCTTCCAGGCGTGGGAAACGCGTCACCCTTTGCGGTGGAGTAAAGAGACGCACCCACCAAAATTCCTTTCGTTGTAAACAACAACAGGGCAGATATACAAATTACAGTTGCAATTCCTAGGGACCGGCGACCTCCCATCAGTATTTAGGAAATCACGTGATTAAGTGATTCTAATTTTGAGCGCTGGTATGTTTTGTTTGTTTTAAAGTTGATGGTGTGTTATACTTTTCGTTGGATATGTGTTAGTAATCTGAAATAAAACACGTTAACCAAAAAGTGAAATGAACGAAACCTTCAGAAATGTACCAAACAATTAGACGAATTTTAGTATTTCTTTTATTAAAAGGAAAAAATTGCGCCAAAACTAACAAAAAAAATCCCAGGAGGTTCTGCATTCAACATGATTTATTCTTGGTTCCCTGGGTTAAATTTCATTTTGCGAATCCTAATCTGACTGTTTTCTTCGTAAAAGAAAAGTTTTGAAGGAGAATCGCCCATTCGTTTACTGTAAGTCCGGTGAGTGCTATATTGTTCTTCAAGTATTCTATATAAAATGTGTATTTGCATAAATTTTTATGTTTCCTTTAACCTGATTTGTATTCGTTAATTGAATTTAACTGTTTATATATTTTTATTTCCTATTTTAATTCGTGTTTTCAAAGCAACATTTCTTTTATCTGGTACGACGCATTAAAAAGTAAAATAACTTATTTATTTCGTCTTGCAGCGTGAATGAATTTATCGCTTTCAAACTGTTTCCGCAGTATTATTAATGAATGTGAGCAGGAACTTATCAACAGGTTTAAATATAATAATATTTTTATTTACTCTTTCTGTGCAAATCGAAACTTTTTCACCATTGCCATTCCGATAAATATGATATATACAATATTTTTGGTTGGCATACAATCTTGCACTAGTCTCAAAATTACGAGGTTCTTTTTATAGATAAGTACTTTACTCTCTCAGCATGATTCAGATGTTTAAGTTTTGAGAATAATTCCTAGTTCCATAAAATTATTAGCAATGCATATTAAAAAAGAAATTGCGAACATGCCGTATAGTTTCCACGGGGAGAGGAAAGATGGGGAAGAGCTAAAAGTTTCGCTTTACTGTGATTGGTCCCCTTCCGAGCATAACACCCAAGAGGAGGAGAGTAAGAAAACAAAAAAAAGTAATTCATTTTGAGTGAATCGGATAATTTGAGTAATTTATTTATTCCAATTTTATGTTATCTTTTTATATTTTTGTTGAGGAAAACTTGCACCTTTTTAAGTTCGTACAACATTTTACTGGCAAGTTGATATTCATTTAAAATGCAATATTTATTTTGCTGGACGCATGTTTGTGAGTTTCCACATTCCTTTCATAAGCTGTATTTAAAGCACACAATTATTTTTGGTTATTATATTTTAGTAAATATTAAACTTATTTTCCATTCACATTTTTCTGTACTTAATTATAATGGAAATTAAATCGATTTTTCATTTTCTTTTTTTGAAAAATTTATTCAAACATTTTGATGAAAAATACAACACGACCTCAATTTAACGAAATCGCTAAATCTCGGGGAAAAACTCATCATGTGGAAAATTCGTTAAATAGAGATTCATCTTTAAATATTAAACATTTAAAAAAAGTTTTAAATTTTTTAAACACTTACTATAAAAAAAAAAAGCAATTATTCCCAATTTTTTTTTTTTTTGTTAATAAATATCTATTTATTTTATATACTTTATCCATCAAAAAGAAATTTGCAAGGAATGCAAAAAACAAAACAAAAACATTGTCCAAAAATACATTACATTTTAAGCTTTAAAAAAATGTTCAGTATTAAAATTGACATTTTATGGCATTTTCTAATTTTAACCTACTAGCAAATTTAAACATAAATTACATCCGTCCTCACATTAAATTACTGGTAAAGTCTGCTAATTTTGTTTGTAAAAAAATTTTCTTTTTATAATACGTATCGCATATCTTCGCAATGCACCTCCAGGCGTACTTTCTGTACTCTGTAATCTGCGTAGAATCGTTTCAAATTATTTTATTATTTCATCATATGAAAGTCCAAAAATATATAAATTAGGAGAAAAAAATCGAACCACAACTGAAAAAATTCGTTAAATAGAAAATGCATTTAGCTATTTAGAAGTTATTTTTCGAAGAAAATTGTAAACAGCGAAATGCAGATATTCATAAAATAGAGGCTAGTAAAATGGAGGTCTGACTGCATTTGTTATCAAGATCCTACAAAAAAGAAGCTGGATTCTAGAATCCTAAAAAGCTTTTATTAATTGTTTTGAAAAAAATAAAATTTAAAATCTGGTAATAGTTTTGCGGTCAGTCTGATAAATTGTTTGTCGCTGAGAAGAAAATTCTATGAATATAATTCCAATGATTTCTGGAAACATGTTTTACAAAAGAGACATTTCAATTAGGGACTGATACTTATCTGTTTTCTGGTCTACTTCACATTTTGTATTATTTTATTGTCTCTCTTGGATCCCAAATAAATTGCTATGAAATCGCCTGTCTTTTTGATAAATCATATTTCAAGCTCTTTCAAAAGGCTGAAAGCAGCCTTTAACCGCACATATCAGCCTGATTCCTGCCCACTACGAATTTTCTGACATCTTTCCCAAATATTTTTACTTATTTTTGAAATTTTTGGCGTCAAAAGCTCTTTGTAAAATATTTGCTTTTTTTTTTTTTTATCAAATTTATTTTCGTGTTCTTTCTATTTCTATTTTTAAACTTGCGTCTGGTGAAATTTAAAGCATTAAATTTTTTTATTTTTCAATTTTTCTTTTTAGTTTTGAAAGTATTCTCTATTTTTCATATTTTTAAATTCTCTTGTTTGCATGAAAAATATTTAGTTTTTATTTTTAAATGCAGCAGATTTTCGTCTCGGACGTAGTTGTAGTGCACCTATGACGTAGTAGCCGAAGAGCCCACGACTGCCAGACCTTCGTCATTTTATAAAAGCTGAAAGTTTCTCTGCGGATATCACCAACAGATCAGCGAGTATGGAGTTTGGATTGTGGTTACTTGCGCAGGTAACAGGCACTAAAGGTGCATAAAATAGTACCTCAACTTCCTTAAAGTATAAAGCTCAATTTTTTTTATTTTTCTTCGGAATAACATTAGAAATCACGTCGTCCATTGCCGGACACTTAGTGTAGTTGCAACCCCCTGCCAGACACCCCTTAACTTTAAAAAATAATTATACTTTCGCTATAGTATAAAAGCTGAATTTTACGTATGTTACTTGGGGACCTTTAAAAAGATGTTACCTGTATAGCCGGACAGTTTGAATGGTTTTTACATCTTGCCAGACACATTGAAAGTCTAATGCAGGTGTGAGTTTAAGGCAACTGTTCAAGCGGGTGCGAGTGAGATAGAGCGTTTAGTCTATTGCGATCGCTTAATAAATCCAATGAAAAATAGTTTTATTACGTTTATAAGCATCTTATATAAAGTAAAAAAATATTTTTTATTATTACTAAGAACAAAAAAAAAAATATTATTACATGTAAAAATCATGCATCATTTTCGTTGATATTTTCATCGTCACTACTACTCTGTGAAATATCGTCATTTCACATTGAAAATGAAGATCTGAAAAATGGATGAATAATTGCAATATTTCCAAGCAACAATGTCTCAAGGTAAATTTTCACAATTTTACTTGATTTACATCAATTTTATACATCATTACTTGGACCTGTCACGGAGCATTCGCACTGGGGATTTTGAACTTTTCATATCAACATTGCTTAAAATTACAAATATTATATTTTTTATATGCTGTGACGGAGCTTTACGTGATTTTATATTAATCCTCTTGGAGAATCTTTGGGGCCAGCAATTGAGTTATTTCACAGCCATCCCCCTCAAGAAGAAACCTTGATATGCATATTAGCTAGTGTATATAGTGAAAGTTTAGTAATTGTAAAGAGAAGGAAAAGAAGCTGAGTTGCGGAAAGCAGTGCTGTAACGGTAAGGATCGGAATTTTGACGTGTGATTATAGGACGGGCTTTAGCTATTAAAATAAATTAAGGAAGTTGGGATTCTTAAAATAACTTTGAGTTAAGTTAAGCTATTAGGTTTTCATTCGCTTATTCACATAGGGTTTTAAGCTATCGTTATATCACTCTAGATTTTCCCGCTATAGTTAGCTTGTCTTGTGAAATATTCACTCGTGGGTGATATCTTATTCCTAAGTTATCTTCTTGACCTAGAAGTGTGGGAGTGAATGAAGAACCAGGCGTTACCATGATCTTAAAATGTCTTTATTAAGATCTTAACTTAAACACTAACAATGATAATATTTATATTATAACTTAGGATCTCCCTAGGCGAGGAAACACAATACGTATTACCAAATAAACGCGATCTTAACCCTATATTTAACTTTCCCGTCTATTCCTAATCTCTGTTTATATCACAGTTACTAACTAGCATAATCACTTCTCAATAGGTCATCCCGCTTACGTTAAACTTCTGCTATTTAAAAAGGTTTCTAATTTGCATATTCACGTTTCGCTTCTGGATTTGGTTGGAAAGAATTTGCCTTTTCGGCCCCAAAGAACCCAAGAGGAGTTTTTAGTAGAAAACGCGATGAGTCCGTCACAGTCTTAGATTATTATATTTGGTAATAATAAATTGAATTTCTCATGGCTAGTTTGGGTCATCAATCTTACCTCCTACAAATTTAGGTCGAGTAGATGAGGAGATGGCTTCCCCAATTTTTAGGCCACTACAATGCAAACTAACAAAATTATGCCCGGTGGACCGTTAAATATTATGATAATTTGCTGAAAGTTGTAGAAACCCATTCTGACTTATACGAAGTATCAAACGGACCACTAAACCATTTTCTAGATAACCGATTGCCCTGGTATTAGAGCAGACTATAAATGCAGACGCTGCTAGAAGTCTCACAGGTGTTATAATACAATTTATAAATTCAACTTCGGCACGTCATTGGTGGGCTCGAAATCACGATGTTAGGTCTACGATTATAAATCCAGTTTATCTAGAACTAGGATCGCCAACTCATCAAGATGTTTCAACAGACTTAAATCTTCATATTACCCGGAAAAATACCAAACAATTGAGACAATTTATCGCTACCTTCGATCGATTTATTAATCCTTTCTGCTCAGAGAAGTGCCCAAAGACCATCTGATAAATATTTCATCTGGAAAATCCACATCACCCCCGGTAGAGGCAATTCCTTCTAAATATTGAAAAAGGAGATTATCAACGTAAAACACTTTTTCCGAATATTTATTAGATATTAACAGATTTGAAAAAGATATGAAGAAAATATCCATTGACAATTTCTCCATTGATTATGAGAAAAAGAAGAAAGTTCAAGTAGGTGGTAAAATTCAAGAAAATTATATCCAAAGGATTTATTTGGACGCATGCTGGGTATCTCTATGGATTAGAATGTAGACATTTTCAAAGTTTTTGTCTTACCCAATTGCCTCAGACCAAAAAAACCCCTCAAAACCAAAAACATTTATTGGAGTGAAAATTTAAAACAAAATGAATTATTGTTTTCATTATTTTTCATGTATACAGACAGATAATATAATGTTTATATAATGTAATAATAAAATGATCAAATAATGTTTAAAGTATTACAGTTGCCATTTTCTTGAAAATTGCGGGAGTTCCTTTGAATTGATCTTTTCGTTACTCATTGTTGAAATTTGATTGTGCTGTCATCTCAAACAATTATATATACCTTGCCTTTTATCTTAACCATTCTGAATAATTTTTTTAAACTTTATAAAACATCTCTGACTGCCTCTTGTTTTTTGGGCGCTCCAAACAGAAACGGAGAAGGAGAAATGAAAGTCGCACACACAGAGAATCATGTACCATCCATAGTAAAGGATATGCATAAAATGCAACTCGGAATTTATTAAAAAAGTAATTTATTATAGCAAAATCAAATGTAACTGTTTGATAAAATATAAATTTATTTTAATCTAAAGGATGTTTCTATTATCAAAAAGGATTTATTTTAAAACAAGAACAGTTAACAGGCAAATACACGCATTGTAGATTTATATAATATATATATATATATAATTTCCCCTTATATAAATTTGAAAATGAAAAACCTTTAAAAACCTGATATTTAAAAAAAATTTTTAAAGAGTCGACGGTCCGCAACTGGTGGGCCGGTGTTGGACATCCCTGCTTAACACCATCGATCAAAGATTACGAGCATTTCTAATGGTTAGAATCTGCGCAATTAGAGTACACCATAACTGGGCTTGAGCAAATTCGATCAAGTGACTTCGCGAAAGATCAGAAAAATTTTAATTTTAAAGAATCTCTTGTTGATTTTTTTTTATTTCGCATTGGGCTACTGATGAAGTGGTTCCATTTATTGGCAACAAAATTATACACATAGAGTTCAGAAAATGTCATTCTTTCGCTATTAATGAATCCAACAAAGTTGTCTTAAGAGTTGATGAAAAGTTGTCATGTGCCCAGCGCATGAGGAAGCAGATACAAAGACAGTATACCATGCATGTAACATCAACTATCCAGCAGAAATAGTAATCAGAAGTATTGCTACTATAATGCTTGATAACATGCACCCTCTTAAAAGGATTCGGTTGTTTAGATGCTTAAGGGTACTGGAAATAATTTAAGATATGTGGACCTAACCAAAATGCATATGCGGAATTAGGACAGTTAATTTGTCAGAGCTTACCTGGATATCATGTCATCACAGGGTGTGATTTTAATGTATACAATTCCGGTAATGTAATTGATGTTGATGCCGCTCGACTTCAAATGTTCATCGACTTGTATATTATCTCTGATGTAAACAAAGCTTTTGACCGAAAGAAGTTGCGAAATTTTGATGCTAGCAATGTACCACCTTGCAAAAGGGAGCTATTGCAGCAGTTTCTGCGAGCAAACTATGCATGCACCATTTGGAACAATGCTTATCTGAAAATCCAGCCACATATCAACCAGAAAATAATGGCTGAGCATTCGAAAAATGATAAATACCATTTTAAATGGTGTGAAGGGATCAACTACCAAGTTATGTCAGTGATTCATTTAAAACTCAATCGGGGTATACAATTATCATGTCAAATTAGTGTACATAATTTTTAAATTATTCATCATTATATAAACTTGCTTAATTTCTTTCGGAAACTGATAGAGAAAGCGATATTGATGACAATCAAGCCATATACTGGAGTAGCACTAACGAAGATAAAAATATCGACGACAATGATGTATGATTTTAAAATGTAGTAATACTTTTTTTGTACTTAGTATAATAAGATAATATTTTTTACTTTATATAATATGCTTATAAACGTAATAAAACTATTTTTTCATTAGATTTTTTAAGCGATCGCAATAGACTAAACGCTCTATCTCACTCGCACCCGCTTGAACAGTTGCCTTAAATTCACACCTGCATTAGACTTTCAATGTGTCTGGCAAGATGTAAAAACCATTCAAACTGTCCGGCTATACAGGTAACATCTCTTTATAGGTCCCCAAGTAAAATACATAAAATTCAGCTTTTTATACAAAAGTATAATTATTTTTAAAAGTTAAGGGTTGTCTGGCAGGGGGTTGCAACTACACTGAAGTGTCCGGCAATGGACGACGTGATTTCTAATGTTATTAATGAAGAAAATATTTTTAAAAAATGAACTTTATACTTTAAGGAAGTTGAGGTACTATTTTATGCACCTTTAGTGCCTGTTTCCTGCGCAAGTAACCACAATCCAAAGTCCATACTTGCTGATCGTGCTTACCTGTGTTGGTGACATCCGCAGAGAAACTTTCATCTTTTATAAAATAACGAAGGTCTGGCAGTCGTGGGCTCTTGGGCTATAGGCACTGTACTTTCGAATGTATTGGATAACAGGAAGTGATGAATACAGTTTTTAAATAAGGAAACAGGGAAAAAATTAATTATATAGCTTAAAAAAAAACTAAAAAACGTGCTTTTTTTTGTTTAATCAAACTAAATAGTAAAGAAGTAATTCTTAGTATAAGATAAAATGATTAACGAGAAAATTAATGTCATTGAGGTAAAAGCGTGTGGGGCATTACGCGTAAATCAGGGAACTTTAAACCAATATGTAAGTGTTAATGTTTATAGAAAAAAAGTATTTCAAACATTAAAATGAGTTTCACACGAAATATGTTTTTTTAAAAGGAAATTTTCAAATGGGGACGGTGATTGCTCAAAACGTTTTGAAAATAACTAACTGAAATAATAGTAGAAGTGTTTAAACTTTCAGATTTATCAATCACTGTTTCATTGGAAATTTTGCAATCCCATCGCTGTTTTTTTTAAGCAATTTCATATAATAACTAACATAATGTGCTCTAGTTTTCGTAAAAATTAAAATATCTTTTATCGTAAAGATTATTTCACAAATGAATAGCAAAGTAACACACCAAAAATGATAACTTGAGGATTTGTATATAAACATTTTGTACAAATTTAGCCCCGTTTATTAATCTTTTGTAAATTTTTACCAATTTTTTTTCCGATTCTGTTCAAATGTACTAAATAAATCTAAAAAGCACAAAAAAAAATCCCCATCTCCATTTTTTTTTAAAAATGTCGGAAGTAGTGGGATACCTTAATTGATTAAAGATTTAATCTTATTCTTTAAAAAGAATTAGTTGTGTTTTTAATTTTTTTAATTAAATCAATTCATCGCTTTAAGTCAAAACTTTTCCCAATGAATTGTGTTTAATACTAATGTTTAGTCCAATTTGTAAACTCAAATTTTTTTTAAAATTTTGTTAAATAGCTGAAATGAATTTTCAATTTCTGAAAACAATCAATTAATTCAAATATCTGCCGAAAGAAAAACACTTAGTGATCCTTTTTCTTTTATTTCAAAGCGAAGAGATGTATGCATTTGAGGTTTCATTCAGAGCGAATAATATAAAGTCACGATTCCTTTTTTTTAAATGCAGAAAAATAAGATTTCTAACAGATATCACACATTGTCTTGTAAAAGCTATTTAATTTATTGCAAAATGTTTCGGGATTTGTTGTATAATAAATGTTTTATATTTTATAACTGAAAGTTATGTTTTGTTGAATAATAAGTATATATGATTAAGGAATTACTGATTTAAAGTAGTATTTGGCACAATTTACTTTTACAAAAAGAGCAATCTAACCAATATGTCATCCCCATCTGCATATAAGAATTTAGAATGTAATACCTGTATATATCTTTTCTTATTGTTTATTTTGAAACAAACAGGAAGAAATAAAATCAACTGTGTCATTTAAAAGTTTAAGACTTGTAAGCTCCATTTTTATACTACACGAAATATATTTTCCAGCAACAAAAATTATGAGCGAAAAATTCTAGTTTCATTATTTGTATAAGAGTAAAATTTATTTAACAATGGAACAGATGGGTACATTTTTTTCTGAATGTCGAATGTAATTATTCAGGACGAAGAGAGAAATTATGTATGCAATGAAATCAACTAGAAACTATTTTTGACCCAATGTTGCAAGATGAAGAAACGTATTCAAAATATTTCTTGTTTTTACGACAGCAATTTTTAGTTCTAGACACTTTTTCTGAGCTATATTAAATAAACACAACGAAGAAAAATAGGAATTTTAATTTAAAAAGATTTTGACATGGATAAGAAATTTTCTCACGGTCGTAATTGCTTCAACTCATCTTTAGATCTGCCTTACGACCTGAAAAGAAATAAAGGAGAAAATGTAATTCCAACTTAAACTAATCCAAAATATTAACTTAACACTAATGAAGTTAATAAAACTTACCTTTTTAGCAAAATTTTTAATTTTTATTCATAAAATGTAATCCTTTTTTTTCTAGTAAAAATATAATAATACAAATAATTTTACTGTTCTCATACTAATATATGATCACAATGCGCAATTATGAATGAAATTTTGTTTTTATTTGAATAATTTATTTTTAATTTTATTCTATTTTTTTCTATATTATTTAATAAGTAATAAAATTGTAGTGATGGCTTTAATACTACTTAATCAATACGTTGTAATAACACTTTGCTACATTAAAACTGTATTTGGAGTTAGTAAAAAACTGTATTATTAGATTTTTTTATAATTATTATAAGCTGTATATTAATTTGAATAACATTTTGATTTAAATAAAAAGATCTGGTATAAAAAAGGAATAAAAAATAGCGGTGCGATCAAGAAACATAATTTTCATATAACTATTAGGTCCTTTATTGTTTTATATGGAAGATACTATCGATAACGAACTTCTTTGTCATTTCTTAAAATTTTGTTTGGTAGAGATTTTCTTGAATGATTCATTCTCCAGGCAATAGAAAATAAATATGTCTGTTGGTATTAAATATTTTTTAAAGGTAAAGAGATAATAAGAAGTAGAAGGTTTCCCTTCTCTTGCATGTTATATTCTTATTTTTAAAAATCCCAGACATGTGAAAGCTTGTTTTAGAAAAAATATTTAACTCTTAATATTGAATACAAACTCAATCTTTTTTAACTAATATATTATTATATTCTAATTTTTTTACGTACATTTTATTTATTTTTAAAGGAAATTTATTTTGAAATCATCAAAAGAATCGTTACTTTCGATTTCCTTTTCTTAGTTTTTGCTTAAAAAAACGGCAACTTTCGAATCGTTGCCTAGCTCAAAGTTTCTGCTGCTTTAAATATTACTGCTAATTCATCTAAACATCTAGCACAATTTGTTTTCAATTTTTTACATTTAATTTAAGGGCGATTAAGAGTATCATTGTTCAAGATTACTTTTCGAAAGATATTTACTAAGTTATTTTGTTGGTGTTATTTAACGCTTATTTGATGGACCTATATAGCCATTGAAATGTGGGCTATGTAATATTTTTACGTGCATTTTATGAATTGACAATCTCCATACTTTTATTAATTATCTAATTAAAATACATTTAATTTGAAGTAAAACAAAACGGAGCAGTTTTCTTACCATGTGTTTTGGAACTCCAAGCGCTTTAAATAGTTTGCGAGGTACTTCAACCTTTTCCCCATCCTCCACCTCCATGTCCTCCTCCTCCATAACCTCCTCTTCCTCCACCACCGCCGTATTTACCTCCGCCTCCTCCGTAGCCTCCGCCTCCACCATAACCTCCTCTTCCACCTCCATAGCCACCACCTCCTCCACCATAACCTCCTCCTCCGCCCATCTTATAGGCGGAGGTAAGTGCAAAAAGAGCGAACAAGAGAACAACCTGAAAGAATAAAAAAATAACATCGTATGTTTTTAAAATTTGATAATTCACAAACAAACTAATTCTAGTTATGTCCCCCCCCTCACAAATCTATAATATTAATTAATACACCAAAATCTCACTTGTACATTATTATCGTATCTGGAATCTTTTAATTCTTTACCAGTTATTTTAAAGGGATAAAAGTTTAAACACTGCCAGTCGTCATTTTCAAGATTTATACATGAAAAACGATTAACTATAGATGCACTTATGGAATAATACATACCTTTAAATAAAAACAAGACATTTGAATTTTTGTAGGCAAATGGAATAATAATTAATATCAAATAATTCATTTAACTGAATTGTAGATTTAAATGTATGATTATCAGTCATTACTTTCCATGAAAATGTTGAAAAGCGTCTCAAAGTGACAATGTAACACAACATTGTGCACAACTTTCATTAGAGCTAATTTAGTTCTATTAACTTTTAAATTATTACATGAATAATAAAGCGACGTTGTCAAAAATATAGATTTTTTACTCTGTTTAATTTATTACTTTTTTACTACCGTATCCAGCTTATAACGCGCACTTTGAAAGCAAAAAAATACTATCGAAATTTACGAGTGCGTGTTATACCCCTAGAATAAAAATAAAAGCTTTAAAATAATGTAGACTTTTAGATACATCGAAATATCGTTTCTTTTATAGAAATGCCAATCCATATGAACTTAAAGGGTTGTCGTTTTTGAGCAGTGTTTCTAAACGTGGGGTCTACGTCCCTCAAGGGACAGTTTGATTCTGAAGGGGGGAGGGGCAATTCAAAAAAGGACTCATTTAGGGCGTAATTTAGCCAATGATAAAAAATATTTTTCACTACTGGTTTATGTAATATGAGACAAATTGTATTAAAAGAATTAAATCTCTCTCTCTGTCCTCGTGACAGTAAAATATTCTTTCTAAACACAATCGTGTTATTTGTTTTGAATGGTACAAAATAATAAATGTTGGGATCTAAGTTTTTTCAATTTTCTGCAGTATCGTTCATTATTAATCGTTGGGAGGTAATTCAAAATAAACGTCTGTAAAATTGTTATAAAAATACCGTTTTAAAAAATACATAAATTGAATAAATATTAGTGATAATCAGTTGGTAATTTTTATTAATTTCACATTTTTAGTAGTATCCATTTCTAGAAACATTTTTCATATAATTTTTTTTTTGCAATGCATCTCTTTGCAACAAACTTTAAGCGCAAGGATCTCACTAAATTGTTATTTTTATTTCATTTCTTCATTCATTCTAAGTTTTGAAAATTTAAATCCTGTATTACTAATAATTTTCTAGTGATTTCCTAAGACCTTAAAGTTTCATTTATGTGTATGTATATGTCC